>ML329365.1:0-45678 GCA_005239505.1 Nicotiana paniculata | reverse complement strand
ACAGATCTACGTCGGGGAGCCGGGGGAGGAGTAGTAGCTTGGCCACTAGATTCACCGACTTTAAGATTTTCCCTTACCACTAAACATTTTTCTCAAAGAAAAGGCCATATTAATTATAATTATACAAATTAAAACAAACAAAACTATAATATTAAAACTTATGAGTTGGAAGGAGTTTACCGAATTGACGAACAACTTCTTGAAAATTGTATAATGTTGAAGACTTGAATACTTCAATTCACCAACTTCACACAATTTTTCACAATTTTCAATAATAAAGTAAGCAATAGTAGAAGAAAATTAGAGAGAGATTGATATTTTTGTGAGTAAAAATGAAAGAATGAGGGGGTATTTATAGTTGAGAAAAGGGAAAAAGTGTAATTATAAAAATTTTGGGGTTAAAACAAAGTTTGGGAGCCAAATGGCTAATTTTTAAACATGCCAAACGGCTATTTTGAGGCTCCAACGGCTAGATTTTAAAAATCTGGCCGTTGGCCATTTTTTTTAAATTTTTTTTTTTTTGAATTTTTACCGTTGAGCCCGCTTGGCCCGGCCCAGGCCCGCCTGCCAGGCCCGGGCTAAACGGGCCTGGGCTCACGGGTCTAAACCTTAGAACCGGCCCCCCATGGGCCTAAAGCCCCCCAAGCCCAGACCCCCCACGGGCCGGCCCGTTTAGCCCGCTAGCCCGTATACCCTGCGGGTCCGGGTCGGGCCCGGCCCACCTGCCACCCTTACTCACCCGCATCTGGAGCCTACTCCTAACATGGAGTAGCTGGTGGACATATAGGTGCTACTCTAGCTGCTGTACGAGTTGCACCTCTTCCCCTACCGCGTCCCCTACCACAACCCCGGCCTGTCGTGGCCTTAGCTGGTTATACGCGTGGCTATCCATCTGGTTGGGTAGCACGTGTCCTCACTATCTGTGAGAGAATAGAATAGAAGTTTAGTTTTCGGAATCAACAAATTCACAAAACAAGAGTACATGAATGAGAAATTTTCCTAAGGGTTTGGCAGCCTCTCGAAGATAAGTACAGATGTCTCCGTACCGATCCGCAAGACTCTACTAAACCTACTCATGACTCGTGAGACCTATGTAACCTAGGCTCTGATACCATCTTGTCAATACCCAAAACCCAACCTGTCGTGATGGCGCCTATCATGGTACTATGCAAGCCGATTACTCAGACATTTCCAACACTTTTCACTTTGAAATATACTAAAATAGCTAAATAAATAAAAATCTCATAAAATGGTATAGAATATCATAACTCAATACATAAGTTTTCCCAAAATAGGGGTGTCACTGAGTACATGAGCATCTACATAATGACATAGTCTGGTACACAGTCTGGAAAGTAGAACTAAATAAATAAACTGAAAGCTACGGGAGGAGAGTGAAGGTCTGCGGACGCCAAAACAGCTACCTCGATGGTCTCTCAATATCTGAACTCTGTGAATCAGCAACCGCCATGACCGAAAGCACCTAGATATGCACACGAGGTGCAGGGTGTAGCGTGAGTACAACCAACTCAATAAGTAACAAATCTAATCTTTGGATAGAAAGTAGTTACGGAGTGGAACATTACGGTCTACATACAGAATTAACAGTACAGAAAATCCACGAAAAATATGATAGTGACATATCGGAAATTCATAGTCTACAGATAATGGTACAAGAATTTGGACATGCTTTCAGGTTTTGCAATAAAACTCAACACAGAACAAGGCAGATCCAACCCAGGGCAGATCCAGCCCAAATGCAAATAAACCAGGCAGATCCGGCCCAAATGCAAATAAACTAGGGCAGATCCAGCCCAAATGTAAATAATCACTAGCAACTACGCCCACTGTGGATGTGCAGACTCCGGAGGGGCAGATCCAGCCCAACCGCTATAATAAGCCAAATCCTGGCTTGAATCAACAAAGCCTGCTGCGGCTTGTAGCCTGATCCCATGAATATCACTCACAATAGACCCTCAGCCTCACTAGTCATTGATCTCTCTAGTCTATCAGGCTCACAAAAATCATGATAATCAGCCCAAACAATGATGATATGATATATCAATAAAGGACAATAGAGAATGAGATGTGATATGAAAATAATAGTTGTTACTGAGTATGAAATGGAAAATTAAGCAAATAGTTCAACATGTAACACGACCTCTATGGGTCCCAATAGTACCGACACGTGGCCTAAGAAGGATTCTAACAGGACTGGAAGCTCAATTTCTTTAACACATGGTAAAAATACGGTAACGACAAGTTTAATTGTCTATAAAGATCCATGGAATTGACCAAGTCACAATTCTTACAGTGCACGCCCACACACCCGTCACCTAGCATGTGCGTCACCTCAACGCCACTCACATAACACGTAATTCGAGGTTTCATACCCTCATAACCAAGTTTAGAAGTCTTACTTACATCATACTGTGCAAAAGTTTACTCCAAAAATCCCTTGCCTCCCAAAATGGCCTTTGAATGCCTGAATCTAGCCACAACCAATTTGATACCATCAACTCAAGCTATAGGAATCAATTCCATATAAAAAAGCTAAATTCTTAATCAAAGTCAAAAAGTCAACTCAAAAGTTATCCTTCGAGGACCACGTCTCGGAATCCGATAAAAGTCACAAAATCCGAACTCCCATTCAACCACGAGTCCACCCATACCAAAACTACTCAAATCCGATACCAAAATCTTGATCAAATCCCCAAAATTCGGCCTAAGGACTTTCCTCCATTTTCCCTAATTTTTCAGCCAAATCACTAATTAAATGATGAAATCAAAGATATAAACATGGAATTTAACCAAAACTAAGTAAGAGTCACTTACCCTAATCACTCCCTTGAAAACCTCTCCAAGAATCCCCTCCAACCGAGCTCCAAAAATCAAATTTGTGAAATAGGCTCAAACCCTCGTTTTTATATATATTTAAGTCTGCCCGGATATTCTTAATCGCGATCGTAAAGCACAACTCAATTGCCCAGATATTCAACCATACGTGAATGCATCAATCCTCACGCGAACCCGAAGAACTGCTTTCCTCAACATGCGTGATCGCGAAGAGCAAATGCGTGACCTCAGTTACTGCCTCCTATGTTCTATGCGAACGCGACCTTAGCCACACATTAGCGATTCACTACATCCCATAACTATGCGATCGCAGTCCCCATCTCGCGAATGAGTATAACAAAGACCTCTAATGCCCAATTAAGCCTATGCGATCGCGGATCTATCCACGCGATCGCTTATAAGGAAACCAAATCAGTGCACCAGAAAATTCAGCAATTCTCCAAGTCAAAAATTTGATCCGCTAACCATCCCAAATCCGCCCGAGGCCCCCGGGACCTCCACCAGATATAACAATAATTCCTAAAACAACATACGAACTCGCTCGAATCATCAAATCACATCAAACAACGCTAAAATCACGAATCATGCATCGATTCAAGCCTAATGAACTTATGAACTTCAAACTTCAGCATTCGACGCCGAAACCTACCAAATCAAGTCCGATTGACCTGAAATTTTGCACACAAGTCATAAATGACACCACCGATCTACTCCAACTCCCGAAACCAAAATTCGGGCCCACTATCCACAAAGTCAACTCTCGGTCAAACTTTTAAATTTCCAGGTTTTGCCTTTTCAAGCCTAATTCAACTGCGGGCCTCCAAATCACTATCCGGACACACTCCTAATTCCAAAATCATACAAAAGAGATAATGGAACCATCAAAACTTCATTCCGGAGTCGTTTACACATAAGTCAATAGCTGGTCAACCTTTTCAACTAAAGCTCCCAACCGTGAGACTAAGTGTCTCAACTCATTCCGAAACATCCCCGGAACCAAACCAACTACCTAGACAAGTCACATAGAAACTATTAAGCATAAAATAAGCAGTAAATAGGGGAATAGGGCTATAACTCTCAAAACGATCGACCGGTTTGTTACAATGAGAGATGGAAAAAGGCCATGAAATCCAAAATGGAAGCCATGAAGGAAAATATAGTATGGACTTTAGTTGAACCTTCAAAGGATTTTAAACCTATAGATTGTAAATGGGCTTCTAAGAAAAAGATTGGAGCAGACGAAAAGGTGGAGACCTACAAAGTCTGTCGTGTTTCAAGGGATATCATCAGAAAGAAGGATTCGGTTATGATGAGACTTTCTCTCCCGTAGTGACTAGCCGATATCAGGAAAATCCTGGTGAGGAACATTTAAAAGTGGTGAATACCATTCTTAAGTAATTAAGAAGGACTAAAGACTAATTTCTCATTTATGGAGATTTTGAGTTCAAACTTGAAGAATACTGTTGCAAGTTTCTCTTCAGATAGAGATGATAGCAAATCTATCTCTGGTTATGTATTCACCTTAAATGTTGGTGCAATGAGTTGAAAAAGTTCCAAACAAGCTACAGTAGTTGATTCAGTGACTGAACTACAATATATAGCAACTAGTGAAGTTGTATGGATGAAAATGTTTTAACAAACTTGGTATGATTCCTTCAATAGAAGGTGGGGTTCCATTGTTTTGTGGTAATACTTGAGTCATTGCTCAAGCAAAAGAACCAAGATCATACCAAAAATCTAAACACGTTCTGCGAAGGTATCACATGATAAGAGAAATCATTGAACGTGGAGACGTCGAGATCCAAAATGTTGATAGAAAGGAAAATGCTGAAAACCCATTTACAAAAGCTCTTGGTGCAAAGGAGTATGACAAGCACAAATGGTAATTGGGAATGAAGTACAAGAGCGATTGGCTCTAGTGCAAGTGGGAGATTGTTAGGGATATAGTAGATATGCCCTAGATCCAATCTCACGATTGATGATTTGAAAATATTTTTTTGAACGTTATTTGATATAAAACATATATGGAATATGATATTCTTTTATCATAGTTATTATTAATTATTTGATTAACTTAAAAAGGTTCTTGATTAAATTTTGAGACTTGTCATCATCATGGAGATCATGATAATTAGAGTAAAGCTTCTTATAATTTAATCTAAATTTATTCTTGATCGTAGGATTATTAATTTGGACATTAGCAATCCGATTAGATTAACATTTATGTGATTATTTTTCTGGGATAAAGATTAGTTGATCTTATTAACTAAATCAGATAGATAGATGATGCATATAGAGATATGATTATTGAACCAACTCATTGGGTAATTCCTAATGGTTAGAATTACCATAAAATGTCAATAGGATATTCTCTTGAAGAATGTGATATAAGAGTTTTCTTTGAACCGAGATCATCATAGTAATTGACAAGTTATTTATTGTGCTTTGATACTAGACACCTATGGATCTAGGGCGATAGTGAAAAGGATATTGGGTACGATTAATACTTGTAGAATTAGTGATTGATCAATATGGAATCTTCCAACTCTTGGTATGAGTTTAAGCTCCACGTTGTCATGAATTATAAATGACCAAATTAAGATCTTGGTCAGCGCAATTGAATGAAAAGAAGAAAAAACTTTCTTAGGTCATTCAATGGCCGATTATATTTGACGTGCATACATAGTTGGTCGCCAATTAGGATTTGATAGTTGAACCATATCCTAGGGTGACTCAGAACTATAAAAATAGAAGGAAATATTACTTTATTATTCTACAGGTTCTTGAGAATAAATTGTATACTTCATGCAATCCGGTCATTAAGGAGTGTTGCTAGATGATACCCTTGATTAGTATATTGATGTGATCAATTGCTACCGGCTAAGTATTGAACCTATGAGGTCGCACACTAACGAGTGTTCTGATCTTTCCTAAAATATTAATTACTTTATTATTTGATAATTAAATTACAGAATTTAATTAGTCTAATAAATTTAATTATTAGTCCAAATGAAATATTATTATATTATTTGCTAGCACAGAGGATAGAATAAATATTGTGCACAAATTGATATTTTTTATTTGGAATAGAAAATTAAAGTATACCTCTNATATATATATATATATATATATATATATATATATATATATATATATATATATATATATATATATATATATATATATATATATATATACACGAAGTATGCATATGATAATATTAATGAAAACTAATTTGATAAATCCAATGTAGACTTGGATTTAAAAAAAGTCCAAAAGGACGTAAGACTAATTCAAACCCATTAAGAGCCTGTTTGGCCAACCTGGAGAAATTAGCTTATTTTGAAAAGTGTTTTCTTAAAAGTGCTTTTTGAAAAAAGTACTTTTGGAGAGAAGAAGTTTGTGTTTGGATACTCACTCTAAAAAGCACTTTTGAACAATAATTTGTGTCTGGCCAAGCTTTTCAAAAAGTGCTTTTAAGTATCAAATTACGAATAAGGACATGAATAAATTTACTTAATAGTTAATATTATAAGTAAATAAATAATCTTAAAAATTTGTTATTACAGGCAATAATTAAATATTTTCATTTTATTTAAGTAAAATATGAAAATAAAATTTAAAAGTACTTAATTATTTTAGTATAAGTTAAATATATTAAAAATCATTCAACAAATATAAAAGCATTCACCCCTAAAGTCACTATATATTATAAAGTTATCCTAAAAATAATAAGAAATATTTATACATTAATATCCTAAGTATTACGTTTAGCGGTTATTTGGTATATACTATATTTTGTTAAGGATATTTCTGGTAAGAAGAAAAGTCAAAACTGCTTCTGCTTCTGCTTTTGGGAAGAAGCTACTTTTTTCTGCTTCTCAGAAACTACTTCTGCTTCTTCCCAAAAGCACTTTTTTCCTTCAAAAAGCTTAGCCAAACACTTCAAGTTAGGAAAAAAATGCTTTTTAGAAAAAAGTACTTTTAGCCTCTTGAGAAGCTTGGCCAAACAGGTTATAAGATTGGGGTTGATATCATATAAAGTAACTAATTCTCATAATCCAATTCAGTTGGAATTGAATTGGAACGTCCCAGCTAACGGCGGCAAATGTTTTCCCATTAGAATGGGATACATTTTTCCAATTAAAATTCCAGAAGTTTTATTTTTGGAACTAAATCTTTACCCTAAGTAAGTCATTACCTCAACCAAATAGGAAAATGGTTTATAGGTGATGCTATATTGTCACGACCCGATTTGACCCTCCGAAAGGTGTCCTGACGGCATTACGAAAAATGTAAAAAAAATACAACATTTAAAAGATAAAACACCATATTGTGAATAACCAAAAATAATGCCACTCGGCATATACAAAAAATAGTTTCCCGAGACCCAGAATATCGCAAAGTCACAAGCTTCTATAATATATTATAGCTCTATACAAAAGTCTGAAGATACATAAGAAGACTCTAGACTATGGAGTAGAAGGGGATTATGAGGATTCTGCGGACACGGGCAGAAGTACCTTGAAGTCTCCTAGAAATCAGCAACACGTACTATCCTCGAGGTTGATAGCTCGTACCTAGATCTGCACATGGGCATGAGTACATCACAATGGTACCCAGTAAGTACCAAGCCTAACCTCAGTCAAGTAGTGAAGAGGTCAGGCCAAGGACCTATCGGAGTAAATATAATCAAATTAAACAGTAAAAGATATAAGTAAATTTGCGGTAAAACAGTTAAAGAAATTCTCAATATTTAACAGTTAAAGGAGTCTTCGGATCAGAACAAAGTAAAACACAGTAGGAAAAACTCCTAGGATATCGTCCTGTAGTTCCAAATGATTATGTAGTACAGGGGGATCTCCCGGAATATGTCTGTAGTCCCAAAAGCACATATGCAGTGCGGGGGATCTCCCGGAATACGTCCGTAGTCCCAAAATAATGGAATACGTCTGTAGTCACAATTTTAAATATGCAAGACAGGGAGATTTTCCGAAATACGTCTGTAGTCCCAATTTAAATATGCAATGCAAGACAAAATGACAGGTAAGCCATTGAGTTATACAGTTTAAACTAAACACGGGTAAGGAAAATAAATACTTAACTAAGCATGGCGCACAGAAAATCAGATAGGCAATTAAACATGTAAGCATGCTTTCCTAATCTAAGCTAAACAATTAACATATTAGTGCAATTTGATAAGGGAAAACAGTTTATGACTTAGAAAGTGGAAAACAGGATTTTTGACATAATAGCCCGTGTACATACTTGTCACCTCACGTACATGGTGCTCACATATCAATTAATATCAAACATCCTAAGGGGAAGTCCCCAACACAAGGTTAGGCAAGCCACTTACCTCAACCGCTCAACTCGATATCACGTTCTTGCCACGAGTATTCTACTCCAAATGGCCAAAATCTATCCCAATAAATTGCATAATGTAAATATAGCTACAAGTAACTCATTTAATTAATTAATTTGAAGCTAAAGCGCAAAATTAGGAAAAACGCCTAAAAAGTCTCCCTAGGCCCGCATCTCGGAATCGGGTAAAATTTAAAATTTTCGAACACTCATTCACTCACAAGTCTAACCATACCAAAATTACACAAATTTGATATCAAATTCTTGATCAAAATCCCAATTTTCGGCCTAGGAACTTTTTCCCAATTTTCACCCCAAATCCGAAATTAGGTGATAAAACTAAGCATACATTAGCGGGAATTAATCAAAACTAAGTAAGAATCACTTACCCCAAACACCCACGTGAAAATACCTCCAAAGATCTCCTAATCCCGAGCTCTCAAGTCCAAATGGTGAAATATGACATAAACCCTCGATTTTGAACATTTTAAATCTGCCCAGGCATTCCTTAATCGCGATTGCGGAAACACACACGCGATCGTGAAGAACAACTTTGCTGCCTCATGGTTTTTACTCTACGCGATCGCGTCACACCCCACCCGAACGCGGTGCATTGGTTCCTCAGACTTACGCGATCGCGATTGAACCCACGTGATCGCGAAGAGCAACGCCCAGCTTCCTTTGCTACCTTATTTCTTCTTCGTGAACGCGCCCTGGCCCACGTGTTCGCGATGCACAACCTGACTAACCTACGCGATCGCGTCCCGTTCTCTAGGATCGCAAAGAGTTAACCCAATTGGCCTCCCATTTACCTTATGCGATTGAGATCCTCCTTCCGCGATCGCGATGAAGAACGCACCAGTTGCAAAACACCAACAAACCAGCCAACTCCTTAAGTCCAAAAATGACCCGTTGAGCATCCGAAACACACCCGAGGACCCTGGGACCTTAACCAATCCTACCGACCAATCCTATAACACAATACGAACTTAGTCGAGCCTTCAAACCACCTCAAACAACACCAAAAACATGAATTAAGCACGGATTCAAGCCTAAGAACTTAGAATTTTCTAAATTCTACAGACGATACCGAAACACATTAAACTTAGTCCGAATGACCTCAAATTTCACATACAGGTCACTAATGACACTACGAACCTACAGTCACCCTCGGAATTCCTTTCCGATCTCGATATCAAAATTTTCCCTATCGGCCAAAATCACCGAAAATCTCACTTTCGCCAATTCAAGCCTAAATCTACTACAGACCTCCAAAACACATTCCGGATGCGCTCCTAACCCCTAAATCACTCAATGGAGCTAACGGAGTCAGCAGAATTCAATTTCAGACCCGTCTTCACATTGTTCTGACTACAGTCCATGTTCTAAGGCTTAAACTCACATCTAGGGACTAAGTGTCCCAGAACTCTCCGAATTCCATAACCAATCACTCTGGCAAGTCCCAATAGCATAAAAACGTGGGGAAAGAAGTTATTAGGAGATTGGGGCACTAACTCTCAAAAAGATCGACCGGGTCGTTACATTCTCCCCCTCTTAAGAAAATTGTTCGTCCTCAAACGAGTAATGAGACATACCTGAAGCTGGGAAAAGATGAGGGTAGTGGTTGCGCATATCCTGCTCGGTCTCCCAAGTCGTCTCCTCGACCGGCTTGCCCCTCCACTAGACCTTCACTGAAGAAATATTCTTCGACCTGAGCTTCCGGACCTGCCTATCCAAAATGGCTACTTGCTCCTCAACATAAGATAGATCCTTGTCCAACTGGACTGAGCTGAATCCAATACATGAGTGGGATCACCATGATACTTCCGGAGCATAGACACGTGGAATACCATATGAACTCCTGCAAGGCTGGGAGGCAAGGCAAGCTAATAAGCAACCTCCCCAACGCGCCACAATATCTCACATGGACAAATGAACCTCGGGCTCAGCTTTCCCTTCTTCTCGAACCTCATGACGCCCTTCATAGGCGATACCCGAAGCAAGACCCGCTCTCCATCCATAAATGCCAAATCATGAACCTTCCGATCTGCATAAGTCTTCTGTCTGGACTGGGCTAAGCAAATTTTATCCTGAATTACCTTCACCATATCCAGAGCATCCTGGACTAAATCTGTACCCAACAATCGGGCCTCGCCCTGCACAAACCATCCCACTAGGGACCGGCACCTCCTACCATACAAAGCCTCATACGGTGCCATCTGAATGATGGACTAGTAATTATTGTTCTAAGCAAACTCTACAAGCGGCAAGTATTGGTTCCATGACCCTCCGAACTCCACACAGGCGCGGAGTATATCCTCAAGAATCTGAATCGTGCACTCGGACTGCCCGTCCGTCTGAGGGTGAAAGGTTGTGCTCAGCTCCACTCTAGTACCTAAATCCTGTTGTACGGCTCTATAGAACCGTGATGTGAACTGAGTACCTCTGTCTGAAATGATAGATACTGGAATACCATAAAGGCAAACAATCTCCCTGATATAAATCTCAGCCAAACTCTCAGATGAATAAGTGGTCAACACTGGAATAAAATGAGTTGACTTGGTCAGCCGATCCACAATCACCTAAATAGCATCAAACTTTGTCAAAGTACGTGGAAGTCCAACTAAAAAGTCCATGGTGATCCGATCCCATTTCCACTCGGGGATATCTAACCTCTAAAGTAAACCACCCGGCCTCTGGTGCTCATATTTGACCTGCTAACAGTTGAGACACTTGGCCACAAACCCCACTATATCTTTCTTCATCCTTATCCACCAATAGTGTTGCCTTAAGTCCTGGTACATCTTCGCGCCACTCGGGTGAATGGAGTATCGCGAGCTATGGGCCTCCTCAAGAATCATCTCCCGAAGTCCATCTACATTGGGCACACAGATCCGACTTTGCATCCTCACCACACCATCATCACCAATAGTCACATCACTGGAATCACCTCGTCGGACCCTGTCCTGAAGAACCAGAAGGTGGGGGTCATCATATTGACGCTCTCTAATGCGGTCATAAAGAGAAGACTGATCAACCACACAAGCTAATACCTGGCTAGGCTCTGAAATATCCAATCTCACACTGACTGGCTAAGGCTTGAACATCCAGGGCTAGGGGCCTCTCAGCTGTTGGAAGATATGCCAAACTCTCCGCGCAGCGACTCAAGGCGTCGGCCACTACATTGGCCCCCGGGTGGTATAATATAGTGATATCATAGTCTTTCATTACCTCCAACAACCTCCGCCGACGTAGATTAACGTCCTTCTACCTGAACAAGTGATGTAAACTCCGGTGATCAGTGTAATCTCACAGGGAACATCGTACAGATAATGACACCAGATATTCAGGGAGTGAACAATAGATGCTAACTCGAGATCATGGACCGGATAATTCTTCTCATGCACCTTCAATTGTCTAAACGCGTAGGCAATCACCCTACCATCCTGCATCAATACCGCTCCAAGGACAATCCTCGTGGCATCACAATAGACAGTGTAGGACCCCGAACCTATGTGCAATACTAATACTGGGATGTAGTCAAAGCTGTCTAGAGCTTCTGAAAGCTCTCCTCACACTTCTCGGTCCACCTGAACGGAGCACCCTTCTGGATCATTTTGGTCATAGGTGCTGTAATAGATGAAACTCCCTCTACAAAGTGATGGTAGTACCCCGCCAAACCAAGGAAACTACATATCTCTGTAGTTGATGACGGTCTAGGCCAACTCTGCACTGCTTCCACCTTCTTCGGATCTACCTTGATCCCATCACAAGACACTATGTGGCCCAAGAACGCCACTGAATCAAGCCAGAATTTACACTTAGAGAATTTTGCATACAATCTCTTCTCCCTCAAAGTCTGAAGCACGGTCCTCAAGTGCTGCTCATGATCCTTCCGAGACCGGGAATATACCAGGATGTCGTCAATAAACACAATGATAAGGCTGGAACACACTGTGCATCAAATGCATAAAGTTTGTTGGGGCATTGATCAGCCCAAATGACATGACAAGAAACTCATAGTGACCATATCTGGTCCTGAAGGCAGTCTTTTGGATGTCCAGCTCCCGAATCTTCATAGCCAGAACGCAAGTCAATCTTAGAAAATACCCTGGCACCCTATAACTGATCAAACAAATCATCGATTCGAGGCAAAGGATACTCGTGCTTCACTGTAACCTTGTTCAACTGCCGATAATCAATACACATACGCATAGAACCATCATTTTTCTTCACAAACAAGACTGGAGCGCCCCAAGGCGATACATTGGGCCTGATGAAACCCTTATCAAGAAACTCCTGCAACTGTTCCTTCAACTCAGGAGGAGCCATACGGTAAGGAGCAATAGAAATGGTTTGAGTGCCCGGCAACAAATCAATGCCGAAATCAATGTCTCTATCGGGCGGCATACCCGGAAGATCAGCTGGAAAAACATCAGGGAAGTCCCTCACTACTGGGACTGACTCAACTGTAGGGGTATCAACACTAACATCTCTCACATAGGCCAAATACGCATCACACCCCTTCTCAACTATCCGTTGAGCCTTAAGAAAAGAAATGACTCTGCGGGGAGTACACTCTAAGGTACCTCTCTACTCTAATCTCGGTAAGCCTGGCATAGCCAGCGTCACGGTCTTAGCCTGACAATCAAGAATAGCATAATGGGGCAACAACCAGTCCATGCCCAAGATAACATCAAAATCTACCATACTGAGTAATAATAAATCAGCCCTGGTTTGGAAACCACTAAGAACAATCAAACACGACCGATATATGCAGTCCACAACTAGATAATCTCCCACAAGAGTATATACATAAATAGGGGAACTCAAATAATCTCGAGATATCCCCAAATGTGAAGCAAAATAAGAAGACACATATGAATACGTAGAGCTTGGGTCAAATAATACTGATGCATCCTTATGACAGAGTGGGAAGATACATGTGATAACTAAATCTGAAGCGACGGCCTCTGAACGGGTTGGAAAGGCATAGTACTTGGCCAGTCCTCCCCCTCTAAGGCGACCTCGACCTCCCCGACCTCCATCTCGAGCTGACTGAGGAGGTGGAGTGGCAGTTGGGGCTGGAAGAATAGTCGGAGGACCAGGTGGAGCACGTGGAGGCTGATAAGTCTGTGGAGGTGCACCCCTCCTAGATCTAGGGAAATCACTAACCATGTGACAAGTGTCACCACACTCAAAACAACCCCTCGGAGGACGCTGAGACTGAGACTGATTCGGAACTGGCCCGCTGGACCGGCCGCTAATAGCACCTCGAGCAGGAGGCATACTGGATACTGGCCGTGCATAATAGGGCTCCTGAGGTCTGGGAGGAGCTGGAACACCGCTAGCTGCTGAAGAGCTGAATGAACAGGGCGACTCACAAAACCCCTACCATAGTGTGCTGTTGGTGCACGAGCTCCCAAATAATGACCAGTCTCTCGAGACCTCTTGGCCTCTCTCTCCTCTCTATCCCGGGCAAACATGCCCTCCACTCTTACTGGGAATGCTCACTGCCTGCCGATAAGTGATGTCCATCTCCAACTCCCTGGCCATACTGGTCTGAATACTAGGATGGAGTCCCTCAATAAAGTGACGAACCCTCTCTCTGACTGTACCAACCAAAGTCGGTGCATGCCGAGCTAACTCACTGAAACGGACTGCATACTCCGATACATCCATAGCACCTTGGCGCAGCTGCTCAAACTCTGCGTGTCAAGCATCCCTGAGGCTCTGAGGAACATACTCACGCAAGAACATCTCTGAAAATTGAGTCCAAGTGAGTGCGGCTACCTCGTTCGGACTACTCAGCTCATAAGCACGCCACCAATGATATGCCGCTCCCCTCAGCTGGAAAGCGGTAAAAGAAACCCCACTCGTCTCCACAATGCCCATAGTGCGGAGAATACGATGACACTCCTCAAGAAAACCCAGAGCGTCATCTAAATCTATTCCACTGAAAGTAGGTGGGTGGTAATTCTTGTACCTCTCAAGTCTGATCTGATCTGCCTCAGAAGCAGCTCCCTGGTCTCATAAAGAGCCACTAGGGGCATAGTAATAAACTCTGGGGCCTGATCCACCAGGACCCTTTGCTCAGGAATGCCGGTTGCGGGAGTTTGTGTCCCTCCCCCGGACTGAGATGTAGCGGGAGCTATCAGAAGTAGTCCATCCTGGGCTAGAGTGCTGAACATGCTCATGAACTGAGCTAAAGTCTCCTGGAAGGCTGGAGCAGTAATAGGGATCTCCGGTGTTGGCCCTCTAGCTGGAGTTGCTTGGGGCTCCTCTGGCGTAGATCTCGCAGGTGCTCGATCTGCACCGCGTGGTCGTCCTCCACCCCGACCCCAGCCTCGGGCGGCTCTGGAAGGGGGCCCGGGTGCCTGATCGTCGGTCCTCTCAGTATGGGTCTTCACCATCTGTGAGAAAAAATAGAATAGGAGTTTAGAATTTTGATGTCAATAACTCGCACGACAAGGAAATCAAAGAAATTTGATATTCTTAACAGTTACATAGCCTCCCGAAGATACGTACGGACGTCTCTGCACCGATCCGCGAGACTCTAATAAACCAACTTGTGACTAGCGACTCTTATGAACCTAGACGCTCTGATACCAACTTGTCACGACCCTATTTGACCCTCTGAAATGTTTCGTGACGGTACCTAGTCTTTACGACTAGGTAAGCCTAATATTACGAAAAATGTAAAGAAAACACAACATTTAAAATATAAAACAGCATATTGTGAATAACCAAAAATAATGCCACTCGGCATATACAAAAGATAGTTTCCCGAGACGTGGAATATCGCTAAGTCACAAGCTTCTATAACATATTGTAGCTCTATACAAAAGTCTGAAGATACATAAGAAGACTCTAGACGAGGGAGTAGGAGGGGACTCTGAGGCATCTGTGGACGCGGGCAGAAGTACCTTGAAGTCTCCTAGAAATCAGCAACACGCATTATCCTCAAGGCTGATATCTCGTATCTGGATCTGCACGCGAAAAACATGTGCAGGAAAGGGTATGAGTACACCACAATGATACCCACTAAGTACCAAGCCTAACCTTAGTGACGAGGTCAGGTCAAGACCCTATCGGAGTAAATATAATCAAATTAAATAGTAGAAGATATAAGTAAATTTGCGGTAAAAAAATTAAAGAAATTCTCAATATTTAACAGTTAAAGGAGACCTCGGCTCGGAACAAGGTAAAACACAGTAGGAAAAACTCCCGGGATATCATCCCATAGTTCCAAATTATTATGCAGTACAGGGGGATCTCCTGGAATACGCCCGTAGTGCCAAAAGTAAATATGCAGTGCGGGGGATCTCTAGGAATACGCCTGTAGTCCCAAAATAAATATGCAATACACGGGGATCTCCCGGAGTACGTCCGTAGTCCCAATTTTAAATATGCAAGACAGGGGGATCTCCCGAAATACGTTCGTCGTCCCAATTTAAATATGCAATGCAAGACAAAATGACAGGTATAGCATCGGGTTATACAGTTTAAACTAAACACGGGTAAGGGTTATAAGGATTTAACTAAGCATGGGGCACAGAAGATCAAATAGGCAATTAAACACGTAAGCATGATTCCCTAATCTAAGCTAAACAATTAACATATTAGTGCAATTTGATTAGGGAAAACAATTTATAACTTAGAAAGGGAAAAACGGGATTTTTGCAATAATAGCCCGTGTACGTACTCGTCACCTCACGTACACGGTGTCCACACATACCTCAACCGCTCAACTCAACTCGATATCATGCTCTTGCCACGAGTATCCGACTCCAAATGGCCCGAATCTATCCAAATAAATTACATAATGTAAATATAGCTACAAGTAACTCATTTAATTAATTAATTCGAAACTAAAGCGCGAAATTTGGGATAATGCCCAAAAAGTCTCCCCGAGCCCACGTCTTGGAATCGAGTAAAATTTACAAATTTCGAACACCCATTCACTCACGAGTCTCACCATACCAAAATTACACAAATCCGATATCAAATTCTCGATCAAAATCCCAATTTTCGGCCTAGGAACTTTTCCGAAATTAGATGATAAAATTAAGCATAGATTAACTAGAATTAATCAAAACTAAGTAAGAATCACTTACCCCAAACACCCACGTGAAAATCCCTCCAAAAATAGCCTAATCCCGAGCTCTCAAGTCCAAATGGTGAAAAATGCATAAACCCTCGATTTTGAACATTTTAAATCTGCCCAGGCATTCCTTAATCGCGATTGCGGAAACACCCACGCGATCGCGAAGAACAACTTCGCCGCCTCATGGTTTTTACTCTACGCGATCGCGTCACACCCCATGCGAACGCGATGCATTGGTTCCTCAGACTTACACGATCGCGATTGAACCCACGCGATCGCGAAGAGCAACGCCCAGCTTCCTCTCCGCCTTATTTCTTCTTCGCGAACGCGGCCTGGCCCACGCATTTGTGATGCACAACCTGACTGACCTACGCGATTGCGTCCCATTCTCTAGGACAGCGAAGAGTTAACCCAGTTGGCCTCCCATTTACCCTACGCGATCGCGATCCTCCTCTCGCAATCGCGATGAAGAACGCACCAACTGCAGAACACCAGCAAACTAGCCAACTCCTTAAGTCCAAGAATGACTCGTTGAGCATCTGAAACCTACCAGAGGCCCCCAGGACCTCAACCAATCCTGCCGACCAATCCTATAACACCATACGAACTTAGTCGAGCCTTCAAACTACCTCGAAAAACACCAAAAACATGAATTAAGCATGGATTCAAGCATAAGAACTTAGAATTTTCTAAATTCTACAGACGATGCCGAAACACATCAAACTTAGTCCGAATGACCTCAAATTTGACACACAGGTCCTACGAACCTACAGCCACTCTTGGAATTCCTTTCCGTGCTCGATATCAAAATTTCCCCTATCGGTCAAAATCGCCGAAAATCTAACTTTCGCCAATTCAAGTCTAAATCTACTATAGACCTCCTAAACACATTCCGAACGCGCTCCTAACCTGAAAATCACCCAACGGAGCTGACGGAGTCGACGAAATTCTATTTCGGACCCGTCTTCACACAGTTCTGACTACAGTCCAAATTCTAAGGCTTAAACTCACATCTAGGGACTAAGTGTCCCAGAACTCTCCGAATTCCATAATCAATCACTCCGGCAAGTCCCAATAGCAGAAACAAACGTGGGGAAAGCAGCTATTAGGGGATCGGGGCATTAACTCTCAAAACGACCGGCTGGGTGGTTACATATATGAAGAGTGATGGAGAAAATTTGTCGTAGCAAGTCTTGAGAAGAAAAACCACTTTGTAAAAGTGAGAATACAATACAAAGCCAAGAGAGAAAATATAATTACAAGAAAAAAGTGTTTCTTGTTCTTCTACCGTTTAGTTGAGATTTTTGAGAAAAATTTCAGCACAAGTTTTTCATTCAATTTGTTCACGTGTTTCATTAATGAAAGAGTTGATAGCAAAGATCAGTCTCGATGTGGATACGCATAGAGTCTTCGCACTATCGAAGAATTTTTGAAACGAGACTCTCTTTACCAGGTACGTCTTTAATTCGATCTTTGACATGTAAATAAATTTTAAACACAAAAAGATCTTCCTAGGATTGTTATTATCTTTCGCTGCATGTTACGAACATCTATATGCAATCCATCAATTTCTATATATGATGGCATTTGTTTGAAGTCCTACAGAAACTGAGTATGATGACTGGGCAAATCATGCCTTGTTCACAGTTTTGGGGAGAATATCGGTATTATTTTCACTCTGACTATATTGTTAAATTATTTACTAAGTTTTTTTTAAACTTGTATGTGTTTGTTCAATGGTTCACACAAATATTTTAAGATTGTCAAGACTTGGTACTATTTTTTGCTCTACATATTAGTTAAATTGTTCGCAAGTTTTGTCGAATGAAAAACTTGCTTATATTGTTCAATTGTTCCCATGTTTTGCCGAACGACAAGACTTACTATCTTTATGTTACATAACTTGTTAAATTGTTCATACGTTTTGTCGCATGGTCAAAAAAATTTCTATGTTGTTCAATTGTTCACAGGTTTAGTCAGAAGGCAAAAATTGATATTATCTTCATTTAATCTATCTTGTTAAATCAGTCACAATTTTTTTCTAAGGATCAAAACTTGCTTGTGTAATAAGTATTAAATAATAAGCATGTGTGATGCCATATAACTCGCCCAAACAGTGAAAATTTTCTTCTCCCTCGAGTCAACAAATGATGTTTGATCAAAGAGTTACTATTTAAACAAGCTCTAATCATCTGTCTCTAGAATTTGTATTAACTGTGTATACGGGTGAAATCGGGGTTAGGGCACATCTCAATTTTCCAGTGAACCAAACGAAGTAAGAGTATGAATATATGAGATCAAAATCGAAGCGGAGAGCTCTTTGTACCAAGGCCCAAACAGGGTGCTCGCCACCGGGCCAGATAAGACAACACTCTTCGAACACAAAACGATCTCCAAGACTTCGAAAAGCATGGCAAATGGTTGCACACGCCTAACCATGATATCCGCACCCAACCGGATATCACGATGCAAATCTCGCCCGATATCGGTACCGGATCAGTAATTGACGAGAAAATAAGATTTTACTTTTTTAGAATTGTATTAGGGATGAAACTCTCCTACTATATAAAGGAGAATCTTCTTATTCAATGAGATATATTGTACACGCAAATCAAGGCAATACAAATTCATTTTCCTGCTTTGTACTTATTGCAAAGTTCTTATTTTATTGTTGTTCTTCACACACACTTGACTTCAAATTAAGGATCCGTTCGAGGATAAAACTACTGCACAACTTAAATCCGAGTACATTGCATGGAACAGTATCCTTTTGAACTTTCCTTCTTGATATTAATCTTAATAATTTATGAGTATTAGTTAATTTAGGCACAACGAATTTTGGTACCATAAAAGAAGGATGAGGACGAAGGAGAAGAAGACATGGAAATAGGAACGATCGTTTGCTACTAGGTGAATATTTGGAAAATTATTTTAGAATGGTGATAAAATTTACATATCAGCCCATAAAGAGGACAGCCGGTGAAATTTTCTTAAAAAAGAAAAAAAAGACAGAACAGCAATTTTATATATGCACGTGTTGAAATGAAATACCACTTGGATTTGTTCAATGTTTTCTTTATCTTCATTTGATTTCTTTTTATGTTTTTGTTTATAGGGGGAACCTTGTGTCCCGTTGGATTTTGAACTCTATAACTTTTTGTTCCTACTTCTGTGTTGAATTGTGTTTGTCTCACCAAAAAAAAAAAAAAAGAATTGTGTTTGTCTCAGAGTCCGTTTGGACATAAGAATTTTTTTTATTTTTTCTAAAAAAAATTTACTTTTTTTTAAATTAGTGTTTGTTCATAAAATTTTCAATTTTCACTTGAAAATGCATTTTGAAAATTTTCAAAAATTTGAAAAACTCCAAAAAGCTAATTTTTTCAAATTTTCACTCAAATCACTCACAAAACTTCAAAAAAATCCAAAATTATATTAATGTCCAAACACAACTCTAAAATTCAAGGCAAAATGGCTTTCTAGCCACTTAAACTTGTATAAGTTTGTAAAGTCAATATATGAACTCTTAAGTTTCCCATTTGAACACCTTTACTTGAAAAATTGGCTACTAATAAACATTTGTGATGGTGCGTGTTGTTCAAATGTTGCTGACATGAATTTAATTTAATATTTTATATAGCCACATCATCCATTCATTCACATTTTGTTGACACCTGTATGTTCAAGGTCCCAATTCGTGGGCCCTGTCTTTTTCCAAAATTAGTTTATTAAATTTCTATTTTTTCTTCTCTTTCCCTTCTTTTATTCTTCACCTCCTAGCACGAACTGTAAGCAAAAACTCTGATAATAAATTTCACTTCGAATTTCGAACGTCAACATCCTGCTGCTCATGGTGTTTCACGATCAGTATTGGAAATGAACGGAGAAGTGGTGGAACGTGCGGAACCACATATTGGATTACTCCAGTGCGGCACGAAGCCGTTGATGCCGAGTCGGCTCCTATGCCGCTAGCTATGCCCTGAGATTGCAAACATAAGCTCTGATAATGGAGACTGAAGTTCAATCGATTTTCACCTATTTGGGAAGAACCTTCACCGATCTCAGTATTAACTCAAGTTCATCAGCTTTCAGTGCTTGCAACAGTGATAGATCCGGCGAGTTTCCAACTGCTTCTTCACAAAGTCGGCGGCTATTTTTGTCTTGCGCTTCTGAAAAATCCAATGAATTAATCGAGCAACTTGTCTCCGGTCTCGATTCGGCGGCTATTTCGGAGGGATAGCAATCTGGAGAGGTTCTATCTGGAGATTGGACTATATCATCTGGAGTTGAAAGTTTGTTGGAACAGGAGTTTGCTTGTTCTTTAATTTGGGGAGATATCTTGAGCATTATTTTCTTCATGAAATTTTGAAACAAATGAAGAGCTGTCAACTTAAATATTAATTTTTGTAGCTTTTGTGTAGGGCTTTGTTGTGGTGAGTGATTAATTTTCTATGTATTGAGACTCGTTTTCTTCTGATTATTGGAGTTTGGTGTTGATATCTTGGAAGTAGTTACGCGAGTATGTTGGGAGTGTGTTAAGGTTCTGAGCTTTTTCTTTTGTTTGGTTGTGTTCTATGTTTGCCAGAAGCGGTTATGTTCCAAATTAAAATATTTGACTTTATTAATATTGTAGAATATAAGAAATAGGGGGAAAGTGGAGGTGGGAGCTTGGTACGGAAGACGAGAGGAAAAGAGAAGGGAAAGGGAAAGTTTTTTTTTTTTTTAATAAAATAATACTATCCCCGCGTCTTTGTAGTGTGATTTGCACACAATTTAACATGTCAGCTGCTCCGCTTCCACATAGGCATAGTCAACGGCCAATATGTTTATTAGTATCCATTGCATCAAGTTGGAGTGTTCAAATGAGAAAAGTGCAAGTTCATGTATAGGCTTTTAAAAGCCCTAAAGTTTAAGTGGCCAGGAAGCCGAAATTTTACAATTCTTATGTCCAAACGCCCACTTATACTATATTTGTTTTTCTTACATACGCCACTTTGACATGACTTAATGAATTATGATAGATATAGCCACTTAATTTATAGTCCTGACTCCTGAAGTAGTTCACTAGCTGGGTTGTTGCATCTAATAAAACAAGGAAATAAATTTTACTAAAATAAGACAGTCCTCTTTTCTTTTATTTTCTTCCTCCCCCAGCCGTATTACCGGTTCAAATGAATTGCCTTTAATTACTAAACTAGATGATTGCAGTGGCTTCATTCTTCATCCTCTTCTCTTACTCTCCCAACTTGGTACTTTTAAGGTGACTTTAGAGAAATGTTGGTACACTCTCACAGCCAAAGCGTCACATATATAGGCGCGTGGATTATCGTACCATTTCGACATGACAATACAAAAGCAGACATCACCATTTTATGACATGTATTGCCTCCCCTCCGTCGAGATTGCGCCCAAGAGCTGGTTGGTTTTGTTTCTCTTTTATTGTTAGTGGTAGTACTAGAAAGAAGTACGTAGTAGCTAAAGATAAAAGATAAAGTTTTTCCCTTTTAATTCTTGTTCTCTGCTTCTCCAAGAATGTGGTCATCAACCAGTTGCAGAGGCCTTTCATTATCTTCTTCTTCTTCCAAATCATCATCTTCTACCTCTTCGTCTTCTTCTCCTTCTCCATTTTCTCCTTCAAATCCAAGACTTAAAACCATGGAAGAAGTTTGGAAAGACATTAATCTTTCTTCACTTCAAGACCATACTACTACTTACTCTAGAGATCATGATCCTCATCAAACTACTTATTTTGGTGGCATGATTTTACAAGATTTTTTAGCTCGGCCTTTTCCTACTGACACCCAACCACCACCACCACCAGCTTCTCCTGTTCCGGCTACTACTATGCTGAATTTGAACTCAGTTCCAGAGCTTCATTTCTTTAGTCAAAACTCAATGTTGCGCCCACCAACACCTATTTCTCAAGTCCCATTTGAGGGCTTGGCTTCTTCAGCTGCTATTGGAAGAAAAAGGATTCCTGAAATAGAGAATAATTCTGCAGGGGACAGGAGAAATAAAAGGATGATCAAGAACCGTGAGTCTGCTGCTAGATCAAGGGCTAGAAAGCAGGAAAGTAGCTAGCATGTTTTTTTAATGATATATGTGTTGTTTTAAATTATGTTGCCAATTTTTAGCAATACACTATGTTCATTCGACTAAAGATGGGCGTTGTCCCTTTACGAAAACAGAAAAGGACATTACATAAGAAGGGAAAAAAACATTATTCAGGGGCATGAACATTTTGTTTGGACCTAGTTATTCTTAATCGTTGCTCCTCCTTTTCTTTATTTTTATATATTATGTCTTGTTGGTTTGGACAATATGCTGAGTTTTTCTCTCTTCTTTTTGATGTTTCTCCATACTTGCAGGCTTATATGAACGAGTTGGAGCTGGAAGTTACCCATTTATTAGAAGAAAATGCCAGGCTCAAGAAACAGCAGCAACAGGTGCTTTTTTTTTTTTTTACCATGTTTAGCTTTTCATTTACTGACATTATTCATTCTGTTTACAACTAGTGAGGAGTGATTTCTTTAATTAGAAAAAAAGAATCATCATTTTAAATTGTTGTTCTCTTTCAATGTGGCCAGTTACGCTTAGAAGCAGCTGCTCAAGTTCCCAAAATGAAGTCTCTCCATCGGACGTCAACCGCCCCATTTTGAGAAACCTCAGAGGATATTTGAAAAAAAGTCTACTACTGTAGTAAATTTTGGAAGATTTAATCCTACTCTATTGCTACTAGTATTAAAAACTATTTCTGCTACTCTCCCCATTTACCCTTTTTGTAATATCAACTGTTGTTTGATTGTAGCCTTGTGGGCCGACGGATGAATAGGTTGTGATTTAAGGGAAGTATAGGGCAATGTCAAATGGGTTGACGGTTCTGTCTTTTATGGCAATGGCAATGAAAACTAGCACCACCAAACAAACTGGAATTTTTATTTCCCTCTTTTGTTAGTCTATATTTGACGCTTGTAGTTTGGACCATTTCTGTCCCTCTGCATTCATTTGTTCCAACTACCTCTACCTTTCTAAAGTAGGGATGGCCTTTTATCTGTGCCTACCTAGTTTTTATTTGTAAATAGTCCTAAGTAGCTTGACACAATAGATTTTTAATTTCTAATTTTGAAAGCATTTTTTAAGACTATTCAACCTTTCGAGTTTGAATAAAAACATTCTAATTAGTAGTAGAAAGCATTTTATTAGTTTTGAATATGGGATGTATAAATAAAGTAAAGTGAGTGGTCGGGAGAAGATGAGGCTTCATGTTATGTCGTACTGTCTCTAGTCTTATAGGTTGGCTGAAATAGAGTATGTTAAGTAGCATCACCACAGTAAAAAGTTGGGGAATCATATGTTTGTGGGGAAAAGGATAGATCTTGGCTTCTTTTGTTGGAAACAACTTTCATTAGTTTTCCTTGAACTGATGTGCCATCAATAATAGTCACTAATTTAGGACCCAAAAGTTTGCTTGGAGTAATATAGTTTGTGTGCGCCCAAACTTCTAAAAAAACAGTTTATTTTGAAAAGTATTTTTTATATAATTTATATTTAACTAATTAATTTAAAAAATATTTTTAAGCAACAATTAGTATTTGATCAAATTTTTAAAAGTACTTCTAAGTGTATTTTCTCAAAAAAAATATTTTTGAGAAGAATCTATTTTTTTTGTTTCTTAAAAATTGCTTCTTCTTTAATCAAAAATATTTTTTTTCCTTCTAAATATTTACGCCAAACACATTAACTTTTACAAAAAATAAAATAAAAAAACACTTTTGACCAAACATGCTAAGTAATATATTTTCTTTCTTCCATTTTCTCCGCTCCGTATTATTAGTACTTCTGTTCCTTGGTAGTGAAGCTTGATGCCTTCTCTTAGTTGCATTTTGACGTACTACTTTGTTCGAAAGTATGGTAGTCTTGTTGAAAAAAGATAGTACACATCTTTATTTTCCAAAAACTTTAAAACATTATTTGAATGTTAAAATCTAGTTTAAAGGTATTGTGATTCTTTTATTATTCAATCAAAATATTAAGAAGATGTTGGGAACTTTGCAGTCAAAAGTAAAAGCCATTTGACATTTTGGTGTTGGTTTCTTCCCGGGGCAGATCTACAGTGTAAATTGGAGTTCACGTGAACCCATGATTTTCCCGGCAAATTAATTTTTTTATGTAGATAATTTAAAGAAAGGGTCTAATATTAACTTTGGGAACTCAAATTCTATAAAGCTAAGTGGTTCACTAATTGTCCGGTTATTTTACTTTCCCAACAAGGGATCTAATCCTTTTGGGATTTCCTCATCCCGCACTCCTCAATCTATTACCGAGGACTATTAGTCTTCATATATAATCCCAATTTATGCTAACCTCAATCTTAATTGCGATCTTTCAAGTAATTTTCTCTTTATCTTTTTTGCTTTTTACTGAATATTAAATTACACAATAATTTGCTTGAATATTTTTGTTTCAATAAAATTATTGGACTTTTGTCTATAATGTTTAATTAGAACATATAGTTTATTTTGTAAGTAATTCACATATATAGAATTAGTCATCTGTTAAGATTTTTTGATATTTTTATATTTCTTTTAGCACTAAAATTTGCACAAGTTTTAAATTTTACGGTACTAAATTTTTATTAGCATTTTATTTTTTCTCTTTGTTTTGAATTTTGATGGTAAGAACTGAATGGTTTAAAATTGACAATAAGTCATAAAATACTAAAAGTTTCCATATCAATTAACATTGTTGACCAGAAAAAAAAAAATTAACACTATTTACAAGCACCAAATTTGGTTAAAGCTGATAGTGCACCTGTAAACTTAAAATCTTGAATCCTATTCTGATTTTTCTATTCCAATTATATATTGAGTGAAAAGGAGAAAAACCCAAAAAGGAGGAGTCCTTTTCAACAGTCGAATGATACCATCCATGTCTATTGGAACCTTAGCCCATGTTGTTAACAGATGTTGATGTGGGGCAAGTCTTTTAACTAGGTTCTGACATCTGTAAATTATGCATCTCTTTTTTATCTGCTCTTTCTTTTGGATTTCCTTTTTCTCTTGTTGCATCATTGTATACGACAAAAGAGGTTTAATTTGGTTGGAACAATTAAAAGAAAATGGGTCCAGTTTTTGTTATCCAATGGAAAGAAGCATAATACATATGTATACGATTGGATGGCAGCTATTTAGGTTAATGCTTCTGTCTTGTTTGTAAAGAGAATAATTTCAAAAACTATGAGTCAAATGAAAACGTGAGCAAGTTCATTAACAGTTCGATGTCAATTAGTTTTACGAACAAATTGACACTCGAACTCAAGCTCGGTCGGCTAGAATATACGGCTAGTTTACAATTCCATCTTCAATACTTCGTGAAATAAGTTTTAACTGATGCTATTTTATGTGCAGAATTGGTTATCAATGAGAAAAGTGTTAACCAAAAAGTGTTGGTAAGTCATAGAAATAAATAAAGCGGACAACCCGAATAACATATCCGTTATCGTCCAGCGGTTAGGATATCTGGCTTTCACCCAGGAGACCCGGGTTCGATTCCCGGTAACGGAATTCTTTTTGAATTCACAAGTTAAACTCAATTTTAACGAGAATATTAGAAGGGCGTAATGTGGGCTACTAGGAAGGATAATTTACGAGAGAATTTGTGAAAACTTTGGGAGTTTCCAAATTAAAAGAGAGAATGAGGAGAAATTAGGAAAAGCAAGAAGTTGTGGACTATTTCTTGTGTATATTTGTTTGGTCGACATTATTAGATCCTTTTTCCTTTTCGATAAAAAAGGAAAAAGCAATTCATCCTGTTGACGTTAAAGGAGTTTAGAATACTTGAGTCAACTTGTTTTAGTTTTAGTTAAAAGCCAAAGAAAAGGTCAAACAGTAAAGCTATATTCTTCTGTCCTATCCGTTTATTAACTTTTCCTCTAAAGAGAAAGTAATAGGTTGATAAAGATGAAGCTGACCGGGAATTGATACCAACTTTTCCTCTCTGAAGATGTCATTAACATATTCTTCCTCTCCTTCTTCCTCTTAGCGGCTCTTTAATCTCTGCTTTTTGGAATAAATTTCAAGTGTTAGGTCAGTAGGTTAATAGGTTTCCTTTTCCTAATCAGATTATAGAATGGCTTTAATTCGTAATTGGTCTTTCCCAATTAGTTATGTCAGTCATGAGATTAGTGATCTAGCGTTTTATAATGAGTCTGCTCCCATAATTGCCCCTTTCCAGTTCAAATTAACTCAAGTCAATCAACTAAGCCCTGAATGAGATCGTAATAAGTTGACATATTCTTGAATGTTTTAGTGTAACTAAGAGGATGTTGGTATACAAGACTTTTGTCCACTTAAACTATAAAAGGTGTACAACATTATCAACATGTTATTATTCTGTACAGTTTTGATCAAAAGCCAGCAACATGAAAAGAGGAAAACCAAATGACCATCTCCTCTGTTAACGCCGCCTCTGTTTTGATAGAACACCTGTTTCCATCTTCCATCGAAAACCGGCAAACGGGACACGTTTTCCGGTCACCATTTAACCATTTATCAACACAAACACGATGAAATTCATGCAAACAAGGCAAGACTCTGTTGTCATCTCCAACCTTCAACTTTGACAAGCACACACAACACCAGTTTTCACCTAGTGTAGCCACTTCATGTACTCTTGATTTATTCTGATTGATGGCTTGAATCAACTTCGACATCAATATATCTTTGAAAGTAGAGACTGAGATCAGCAACTTCTTGAATGCCATTGGTATTTAAGAGAACAGAGGAGAAACATTTTGGTGTGGCTATTAATAAGAAAGGAGTCGTGGTATAGGAGAAAGGTCTACAGAAAGGTGGTTGCTCAGTTAATTTGCGTGGTTTGGAAGAGTGGTTAGAAATGAAAGAAAATCAGGTTTTTTAGTGTTTTCAACAAAGCAGTAGCACCAATAGAGACTGCAACTTGTAACCATTATCTTAGGACACGAGATTCTAATGTTATGTCTCAAACATGGTTGTTGAGTTCCAACTCTTAGCTTAATTATTCAGTCCATGTGGTGTTACATAAAAATTACGAATTGATAGGGCTGCTTGAACAGTTACTTTTATTCATATTAGACATGCGAAAAGGTTTTCCGGACTCTTGCAATATTTATCGGTAGAAGTCTTCCATAAATAAAATATCCCCCACCTAAACTATAGTGGTTAAAACGAATTTTCAAAGGTTTCTGTTGCTTGAAAACGACATCGTCACTGTTTCACCTTTCAAAACAACGACATTAGCAATTTTCCTTCCCTTGGGATCTTATTGGAGGAAATCTACATTTGTTCAACCTCGGTGTTTGATAGGCAGTACAAGTACAAAATAAGATTGTATTTGTTTGGGTCAAAATCTGTCTTTAGAGTATTTAAGTCAAGATAATACTGAGGCAAGAGTTCTCGAGAGTCGTAGTCGAGATGATCCAAGGAGCAGCAAAGTCCTTGGTCGACAAGAGTCGTAGTCGAGATGTCAACAAGGGTCGAGATTGAGGTTGAATATCGTTGATAAGAGCTGTAACGACTAGTCTTTCAAGATAGGATATTTAAAGAGAATATTCTATTAAATATTTTCTACGCTTGTACTATTAGAGTTTCTTAGGAACATGTCTCATATATATAGAAAAAAAAGTCAATAATAGGTGTATACGGTCGAGATCGAGTTCGCCTACGACACGAAAGGATATGCTCGGAACCTGACGGCCAAGGACTGAAGATCGACCTCCCATCGATCCAGAACTCGGGGTCAGAACGCCTGCCTTCGAGAACATTGGGTCCGTGATCCGGGAGTCAACCTTAGCCTCGAACAAGCTCGAAGAAACATTGTTAACATAACCAACAGAAAACCGAAATATTCGTGACTGGTCGGATATTACAGTGGGGATCTCGACACGTATCAATAAGGAACCGGCAATCAATAAATCAAGGGATCTTTACCTTTTATAGAATTGTACCTAAAGTAGGACTCCTCTACTATATAGGGGAGTCTGATAATTCATTCAACACGTTGTAACACGCATTCTAAAGCAACATTGTTACTCTCTTTAAGTTCTTACTATTCTCTTTAAGCTCTTATTTCCTCTATCTTGATATCGCTCGAAGTACCTGGGTGATTAACTTTCCAAGGCTAAGACTGTTCAACACGTGTGGTTTGCATTTACTTTTCCATTATCTATTTCAATTGCAATATGATTTATCGTTTTACATCAAGTTAGACCACGTATCCTTAAAATCACTTGCAAATTTAATTGTTATCCGATTTTGAGGGTAAACAATAGGGGCATGCATTATTCATTTGTCAAAAAACACTTTCACAAAAGATTCTCTCTCTCTTGCTAAGATACAAACACCACATTTTCACTGAGATTCTTGTTTATATTATTCCATATTTTCCATCAGATCCGAGGATAACTCGAATATTTAAGGATTTGTCTATCATTCATCATTGTCAGGAGGAACTTCCATCTATTTCATCATTTATTGAGTGAATCGTCCCTCCTATTTACTTAAATGACATTTATTGTTATTCATTGCTATTAAATGTTATATTATTGCTCGTGCTTTTTAGAACAATTATTGCATATTGTTATTACTATCTGACCGAACCCATCTAATGTTTATTGCACCCTTGAAAGCTTCATCTAGAGATATTATTGTTAACTAAGTTTAACCCCTAATTACATAAATTTAATTATTTGAATCAAGATCTTTTTTTTTTTTGGCAAACAGTATTAAGTACATCAAAAAGTTTTAGAAGGTGAGATTTTAAAAAAAAACTGAATAAAAACAGAAAAAGAAACAATTCACATTAGCAAGAGAGATCATCTTTATGAAGAAAGTTGCGTTCATTTCTTTTATAAATCAATCTAAAAGAAACTGCTGCAAAAGCTACTGTAGAAAAGCCAATTTTTCCTCTTTGCCAATTGGAAGTATATTTTAGTTTATCACACAATTAACTGGTATTGTTAGACGAGGAAGGGTGTCAGATTCCATGTCAAATGAACAACATCAAGTGTATCAAAAAAAGGATTTTGAAATTTTGAGCAACCATGGTCCTGTCAGTATTACATATATGCCTTAATTGTAAAGGTAAACATTTTCTGGAACTTAAATTGCACTCTTCATTTTGGTCCCTTTTTTCCCCCATTGTTGACTACCAGAGCGGTCAGTTGAGAACAAGATTGAATGATATTCTCTTGAAGGGAAAATACGTTCTAAGTAGGGCTAGTTCAAGACTCTTGAACAATAAAAATTGATCTTCGAAAAATATCATCATTATGAAAATACACACACGATAGAAAAATTACGTCAATCTATTGAAATAAAGTATACCACAAGAGTACAAGTAAATATTTACCACAATAAATGAATCTTAACTTTAGGATAATTGGCCTTTTCAATCCAGCAAAATAATCTAATTCGAATTAAGCTAGAATAGCAAAAAAAAAACAAAAAAACAAAGAAATTGGCTGCCTAAAACAGATAATTTCAGCGTCTACTATTAAAAATTCGTAAAAATTGCATGGGGCACCTTATTTGGTCGCCCCCATTTAATTTATACCCGTTTTTTTTAAAAACTTTTAACTTGTACCCACTTTTAAATAACCTCATCTCCCCTTTCCCTCGCTGAGCTGAAGTTCACCAGTTAAGCTGAAGTTCGCCAGTTATAAAGACAAAATTTCAGCATACGGGGCTGAAGTTCCCCAGTTACAAAGACAAAACTTCAGCTCTAGAGAACTTCAGCATACGGGGCTGAAGCTCCCCAGTTACAAAGACAAACCCAGTTACGAACTTCAGCTAGAACTGAAGTTGCCAAGTTATAAAGACAACAACTTCAGCCCCGAGCTGAAGTTTTGTCTTTGTAAACTGGGGAACTTCAGCCCCGTATGCTGAAATTGTTGTCATTATAACTTGGAAACTTCAGCCCCGTATGCTGAAGTTCCCCATTTACAAAAGACAAAACTTCAGCTCTAGAGCTGAAGTTCCCCAATATAACTGGGGGAACTTCAGCTCTTATGCTGAAGTTGTTGTCATCATAACTTGGGAACTTCAGCCCTGTATGTTGAAGTTCCCCATTTACAAAAGACAAAACTTCAGCTAAGCTCCCCAGTGTAACTGGGGGAACTTCAGCCCGTATGCTGAAGTTTTTGTCTTTATAACTGCGGAACTTCAGCCCCGTATGCTGAAGGTTCTCATTTACAAAGACAAAAACTTCAGCTCTAGAGCTGAAGTTTCCCATTTACTAGAGCTGAAGTTCGCAAGCTACTTCAGGTTCGTCTACTAGAATGCTGAAGTTTTGCGTGATTGCATTTGCTACTTCAGCCCCGCATGCTGAAGTTATGCGCAAAAGCGGGTACGGATGCAAATTTTTTTACAAAGCGAATATAAGTTACAACGTGGCACAAAAGTGGGTACGGATGCAAAAGCCCCTAAAAATTCTGCAATTTCAAGCCCAAAAAAGAGGCATTTTAAAGTAGGTCGCATTTCGTGATCTACGCCACTTCTTGAAATTACCAATGTACTCCTCTTGATCTCAAAAACCTACAAATAAATGATTTTATACTATTTTTAGAAGCCACCTAAGAATTGGATTTTGTATACAGTTTTCCACTGATCATCAAAAGGAGTAATAAGCCTCAGATGACTAAGATTTTATTAGTTTGAATTTTAGAGGTTAAATCCTACAATCACCTTGTCCAACAAGTGTACATAAAATTAAAATCCCCAAGATTGATTGTTCCATTTTTATTTCAAGGTGGTTCAGTTTCACGCAGAAAAAATTTTAGGCGATCAATTTTTAAAAAAACATTATATCACATAAATTCACATATATTTGCCATAACTTTCCAACTTACAAGAATATAAGGCTTCTCACTGGAACGACAAGTGAATGGTTTTGCGCACATTGAATTTGTAAAAGGTTTTAACCCCAAACTTAATATTGTGCTTTAGACACTCTGAAATATTGAAGCATCTAAACTCCTTGCCCTTCTATATGCTAGTGATATGTTATAAGTACCTTGTTATATGTTTTGATGATCTAATAAATTTAATATCAAGAACCAGATAAAGAACTTGATGCACATTTGGTATACATTCTCAAGCATGTGGAAATAATCAGACTTAAGCTAGAGATGTTCGTAAGTCCTTCAGAAGTTAAAGAATCAACAAGGGAAACAGATGGACATCAGCTACCCTGGTGATCGTACCAGTCAATTCTCGAACAGCTGGAAAGTGGTTGCCTGCACACGCAACATCACAACACAGTGCATCAGTCAACTTCACTGGGAATGATCTTGCACCCAAGATGCTTACATCATTCAAGTGATGTCATCAATATTATATTAATATTAAATCAAAGATAAAACATCACTTGAACACTTATAGAATTTACTCAAGCACCTACTGTGATTGATCATCTAGTAAACAGTTCTCAAGTGCATCAAGAACAAAGAACAACGCTGCTATGGACCAGTTCCTCATATTGAGTTATTGTATGTCCTTAGTTGAGTTGTACCTTTGCAAAAGTTCTTTACTTGTAATTCCTACTTACCTTAGTTAGAAGCATTGTGTAGGAAACTCTTTGTAAATCATAAACCTTTGTGTGTCTTGGCTAGCTAGTCGAGTTGTAAAGTCTTTGTAATAGAGGTATTACAAAGTGGCTTGTAATAGGATTGTTACAAGTTAATGAGGGCTTAAGAAGTTAATTCCTAGGTTACAATAGGTTGTAATCTAAAAGTTTGCTCAGTAGTGAAGTTGAAATCCTACAAGAGTAGGTCGTGGTTTTTTATCTCGTGAGCTGGGAATTTTCCACGTAAAAACTCTCAGTGTCATTTACTAACTGTCGTGTGTGTGTAATCTGTGGAAACTAATTGAGAATCTGGTTCTCTATATAGTTTGGTGGACCCTCGAATTCTATCAATTGATATCAGAGCGGGTTCTTTCTATCAGGATAACACCTAAAAAGGATCCTCATGGCTGCTCCACCAAACTTTGAAGAAGGTCAGTCTACCTACAGGCCACCAAGGTTCAATGGCCAGTATTATGGATAGTGGAAAATCAGGATGCACGACTTTATCATGACTGAAGATTTCGAGCTCTGGGACGTCATCTGTGATGGACTCTTCGTTCCCACAAAAAACAGTGGCGACCCTGTTGTAACTGTTCCCAAAACAAGAAAAGAATTCAATGACGCCGGCCGAAAAGCCATAAAAAAGAATTTTCGTGCAAGGAAATTTTTGTTTGTGGCATTGGTCCTGATGAATACAACAGGATATCAGCATGCCAGTCAGCCAAAGAAATATGGGAAGCCTTCCAGAAAGCTCACGAAGGAACAACACAGGTCAAGCAATCCAAGATTGACAAGCTCACAACTGAATACGAGCTCTTCAGGATGAAAGATGATGAATCCATCCAAGACATGCATACTCGCTTCACATCTATCATCAATGAGCTTCACTCTCTTGGAGAAATTATTCCAAGAAACAAACTTGTCAGAAAAATACTTAATGTACTGTCCAGTTCCTGGGAAAGCAAAGTGAACGCTATCACAGAGGCAAAGGACTTGCAGAAGCTGACAATTGATGAACTTGTTGGCAATTTGAAAACATATGAAATGAAGAAAAAGAAAGACAATGAAAGAAGAGAGCTCAAAAGAGAGAAGAACTTGGTACTCAAGACAGACATCAATGATTCAAGTGGTGAGGATGGTGATATGGCTTACTTGACAAGAATATTCCAGAAAATGGTTCGCAAAAATGAAGGCATTCCAAAAAGGGGCAATTCTAGAAAGCCAAAAAATTATGACCTATGCCATAAATGTGGCAAGACAGGACACTTCATCAAGGATTGTCCCCTCCTAAAGCAAGATCAATTCAAGCACAACACATACAAAGCAGGTAAGAGGAACCCGGTTCCTGATAAATGTTTCAAGAGAAAGAATACCGCAGACAATGTTGTGAAGCAAGATCTTGATGCATGGGGAGACTCCTCTAGCAAATCTGGAGAAGAAAATGATCATGGTGACAACTCAATGATGGCAGTAGAATGTGAAGCAACTGAGCATGACTCCATTTTTGCCTTGATGGCTCAGTCTGATGATGATGAAGATGATGACGATGATGATGAGGTAAATTTTATGGATGTTCAAAGAAATCTGGAATCTTACTCTCCTAAAAAACTCATGTTGTTGGCAAATGTTTTAATAGATGCATACCACAGTCTTATAAATGATAAAAATTCTCTAACTGCAGAATTAGGAGAAGCAGAACAATCTAGAGATGACCTAGTAATCGTTGTGGTAGATTTGAAAGAAATTATTGAGAGATTGAAAGAAGAAAAAGATGCCCTAACTGAAAAAATTACAAACGTAGAACATGAAAGAGATGATCTAGTGGTTGTTGTAGTTGATTTAAAAGAGACTATTGAGTGTTCTAAGAAGTAATTGCTAACTTAGAACTTGAGAGAGGTGATCTAGTGGTAGTGGTGGTTTATTTGAAGGAAACCATTGAGAGTGTTGAAAAAGAAAAAGATGTCTTGACCAAAAGGGTTGCTAACACTGAGCTTGAGAGAGATGACCTACTAGCAGTAGTAGTTGATATGAATGACACAATTAAGGAACTGAAAGGAGAGGGTAGGCATGAGACTCTTCACAAAGGTAAGGAAGTTGCTAATGAAACACATCTTAGGCTTGAAGATGAGATGAAGACAGTGAAGTCTAGACTGTATATTTAACTTGAAAAGAACAAACAACTTCAGGAAGAACTAGGAAGAGTCAAGAGTGATCTTGAAAAATCACTCAAATGGACCTGGTCCTCTGAGTTATCACTTCCATGTACATAAACAATGGAGGGAACAGGCAGGGAATTGGGTTTCAAAGAGAAAGGACTCCCTACAACCCTCATAGTAAGTATGTTACTGTACCCGGTAATTGGCTTTGTACTCATTGTGGTAACAATGGGCACCTTAAGGAAAACTGCAAGGCTAAGGTTCAGTCTCAACAGAAAAACAAAGTTTTTTCTAAGAAAGTAACTACTGCTAGAGAACCTGGTTCCTCATATAGAAAATGCATGATGCCTTCTTGGACTAAAAGAACTCTCATTCACCCTTTTCCTTACTGCAAGGGATCCAAACTTGTTTGGGTTCCTAAATCTAATCCTTAATTTCCTTGTGCAGGGAGCAGCAAAGGGGAGCAGCCAACAATGGTACATGGATAGTGGCTGCTCAAATCACATGACTGGAAACACAATCGATTTCCTTTCACTGAAGGCCCTGCAAGGAGGGAGTGTATCCTTTGGAAATGGTAAAAAAGGATACATTTTGGGAGTTGGAAGGATTGGGAAGTCACTCTCTCAGTCTATTGAAAATGTGTACGATGTCAATGGTTTGAAGTACAGCCTTTTGAGTGTCTCTCAGATCTGTGACAAGGGAAACAAAGTGGAATTTTTGTCAAAGATATGCACAGTCACAAATCTTGTGACTGGTAAAGTGGTGTTAGTGGCCAATAGATACAAGAACATCTATGTTGCTGATTTTGAGTCCCTGCAGATTGGTGCTCTCAGTTGTCTAAGAGTTGTTGATGATGATGTTGAATTATGGCACAGAATGCTGGGGCATGCAAGCTTTTCATTACTGAACAAACTAGTTCAGAAGGACCTGGTTCATTGTCTGCCTAATTAGAGCTTCAAGAAACACAAGGTGTGTGATGTGTGTGCAAAAGGAAAGCATGTTAGATCCTCATTCAAGCCCAAAAAGTAAGTTAGCACCTTAAGGCCACTTGATCTTCTTCATATGGATCTATGTGGACCTATGAGGGTGCCAAGCAGAGGAGGAAAAAGATATATCTTTGTGATAGTGGAGGATTACTCCAGATTCACCTGGACATTGTTTCTCAGAACCAAGATGAGACTTTCCAAGTATTAATTGCTTTTTTCAAGAAGATCCAAGTGAAGATGGGAAGTAATGTAGCTTGCATCAGATATGACCATGGGACAGAATTTGATAATGCCAAATTTGATGAATTCTGTGTCGAAAATGGCGTTACTCATAATTTCTCAGCTCCAAGAACACCACAACAAAATGGTGTTGTAGAAAGGAAGAACGGGACTCTTGAAAATATGGCAAGGACAATGCTAATTGACAGTGGCATTGCAAAAAATTTCTGGGCAGAAGCAGTCAACACTGCATGCTACCTGGTAAATAGGTGCATGATCAGGTCCCTTCTAAACAAAACGCCTTATGAGTTGCTGAATGGAAGAAATCCCAAGCTAAAGCATTTGAGGACCTTTGGCTGCAAATGTTTTGTTCTCAATAATAGCAAGGAAGCGCTTGAAAAATTTGATGCCAAAAGTGATGAAGGAATCTTTCTGGGATACTTGTCCCAAAGCAAATCTTACAAAGTATACAACAAAAGAACTCAATTTGTTGAGGAGAGTATACATGGGATCTTTGATGAATCTCACCTCTCCTGTGAGAAGGACAGACGTGATGATCAAAATGGAGAACCTTTATTTGTTCCAGGTGAAGTCATTGACATGGCAAATGAAAAGGCACACATGATGAGTCATGTCAAGGAATCTAGTGAAGATGATGCAACTACATCTCCAACCATTGGAGAGGAACCTGGTCCCACAACCACAACACTTGAAGCTGAAAATAAAGTTGTCAATACAGTCCAAGGTACTCCACTTGCTGAAATAAGAAGCAGCCAAGAACCTCAGTCAGACATACCTGGGTCTTCTACCAGTAAGGTTTAGGTACCAAATTGGAAGCACAAAAGTCCACAACCTCTTGACAACATAATCACTCCTCTTGACTCAGGAATTCAAACCAGGTAAAAAGCTAGAAACTCATTTGCCTTCTCAGCCTTTCTTTCTCAAATAGAGCCCAAAAATATCAAAGAAGCATTGAAAGATGCAGAATGAATCACAGCCATGCATCAATTTGAAAGGAACAAGGTATGGCACCTGGTTCCACGACCTGCAGATCGAACTGTTATAGGAACCAGGTGGGTATTCAGGAACAAACTTGATGAGTTTGGAATTACAACAAGAAACAAGGCAAGGCTTGTAGTTCAAGGCTACAATCAGTAAGAAGGGATTTACCATGATGAAACTTTTGCTCCAGTTTCTCGAATGGAGGCTATGATAATTCTTATTGCCTTTCCATCACATATGGAGTTCACATTGTTACAAATGGATGTCAAAAGTGCATTTCTGAATGGCTTCCTAAAATAAGAAGTTTTTGTCAAGTAGCCACATGGATTTGAGAATCACAAGCATCCTGAGCATGTTTTCAAACTGGACAAGGCTCTGTATGGGGTAAAGCAGGCTCCCCGAGCTTGGAATGAAAGGTTGTCAAAATTCCTTCTAGAAAATGGCTTCACAAGAGGGAAAATTGCCAACACTCTTTTTCTGAAGAAACGAGGAAGGAACCTGCTCATTGTGCTAGTATATGTTGATGATATCATCTTTGGATCCACAGTCAACTCTCTATGTGAAGAATTTACAAAACTCATAGGAAGTGAGTTTGAGATGAGCATGATGGGAGAATTAAATTTCTTTCTAGGCCTACAAGTGAAGCAATCTCAAAAGAGAACATTGATAAGTCAGCAGAAGTACATCAAAGAGCTGCTGAAAAGTTTCGACATGGAAGCATCAAAAGTCATTGACAGTCATATTGCCACAGCTACTCGTCTAGACATGGATGAACCCGGTTCCCCTGTAAATCAGACCATGTATAGAGGAATCATAGGGTCACTCTTGTATCTCACTGCAAGCATACCAGACATTGTTTTCAGTGTGGGTCTTTGTGCAAGGTTTCAATCTAATCCAAAGGAATCTCATCTGAAGGCTGCCAAAAGAATATTGAGATATCTCAAAGGAACGCAAGACCTGGTTATTTACTATCCCTCAGGAGAAAACTTTGATCTTGTTGGGTATGCTGATGCTGATTATGCAGGATATCTGATGGACAGGAAAATCACGTCTGGAATGGCACATTTTCTGGGTTCCTATCTAATCTCATGGGCTACGAGGAAGCAAAATTAGGTGGCACTCTCAACTACAGAAGCGGAATATGTAGCAGCTACTTCTTGTTGTGCTCAATTGTTGTGGATCAAACAGCGGTTGGAAGACTTTGGAGTGTTCACTGACTGTGTGCCCCTATTGTGTGACAATACAAGTGCACTCAACATGGCCAAAAATCCAGTCCAACATAAGAGAACCAAGCACATTGATGTGTGTCACCACTTCTCATAGACAATGTTGAAAGAGGGCTCATCTGTATGAAATTTTGCAGCACAAAAGATCAGATTGCAGACATATTCACCAAAGCCTTGAGCAGAGAACATTTTGAAAGAAATCGCCTGGCACTAGGGTTGATAAAACCCAACTGAGAACGTGGTACCTCAATGATTGGCTATGAAATAAATGTACAGGTAAAATTAGCTAAAAAGTGTTTTCTGGCAAAGTCTAACTCATCTCTATACCGTTATAGGTAGACACACATGATGATTACAGAGCAGTTGATGCATTGCACGCTAGTAAAAAGGGTAAAGCTTACACTCTCAAGATCTGCCAGGGAACCTGGTTCTCCTGACACCAGTTAGTAGTTTCTCTGTTCTCTCATGCACAATTTTGAACGGATAAAATAATGCCATGTCATCAGTATGTCAGTTTCTTTTCTTTGCGTTTTTTGAACCCAAACATCTCACCTGTTGGTAAGTGACCTGACTCCCAAAACTGCCTCCTTTTCTTAATGGGTCCCTCATCCATCTTAAATACATCCATCACTGTCACAACTCTTCACATCAAACTTCAAAATTTTCTTTCTTTTTTCTCTCTTCAAACTACCAAATCCCTCCTCTTCAACTCATCACTTCTCACCATGACTGAAAATCAAGAAACCTCAAGTGTTCCAAGTAACACCCCCATTGAGTCGTCACCAGTTAAAACACTAATGTTAGACTCCTCATTCAACACCACCACTAGCCAAAACCCTATGACAGAGTCACCACCACACTTAGTCTCCTCACCTACCCAATCCAGTATTGGTTCCCATCGGAGTCGCAAAACTTCTACTCCTAAAAATTTTGTGGTTAGGAACTCTCCTCCTGCCTCGCTGGAAAAACTGGGTGAAAAGAGTATTGTTGACGAAGAGGAAAATCAGGAAATCTCTAGTCTTCCTATGGAAGAAGGCTCACATGCAGACCAAGCTACTGGCTCTAGGAATGCTGCATCAACAATGTCAATTCCTAATCTTGAGTCCACGGGTAATACTCCTCCCTCTCCTTCATTTTCCATGGAGTTACAAGAGAAAGAAGCAATAGAAAACATGTTATCTATAGTTGCTGAAGGGGTTATTATCGAAGGAGGTGAGGACGGGTCTGAGCCTCAGAGGAAAGAACCTAGGACCTTGGGAGAGAGTAGGGAGCTTGTGTCTGTTGATGTGCCTGTTGAACCATCGACACAGGACAATGCTACTGGGGCACCAAATGAAGGACATGATCCCTCCTCGGAGGATCCAACTCAGGGGTCCTCTCAAGAGCCCTAGGTCAGTATTGACCCTGCTCCCTCTCCTCATTTCTATGTTGAGACTCTGTCTGTGGTAGTGCCTGAGAAAAGATCTGAGTTTGAAGAACAAAAGGGGAATAGTGAAGAAGATGATGATGATATTGCGATTCCTAGCTTTATCCGGGCTAGGATAGATCAGTTATTCCTCAAGAGCCACATACTAAAAGACCTACTACAAGGTTGCAAAAGAAGGAGGCTCTCGAGTCTGCTCTTAAGAAAAACCAGGTTAATCAAAGGAGGCAAATATTGATGAAAGATGGGAATGTTGTGAATGAGAAGGTCGTGCATGTTGTCTCTGTGGATGACGAAGTGGAAGAGAAGCCAGGTTCCTTGATTCAAAAGCGCTCACGAGAGCACTCTCTCTCCAAGTCTAACAAGAAATCTTCTGTGAGTGTGGAAAGTCCAAACAAGAGTGATGATGTTATCTCTAGTGAAAACGTGGTGGAAGAATCTAGTGACAAGATAATGGAAGAGTCTGGTAACAAGGTGGTGGAAGATTCTGGTGAAAATGTGTCTGTGAAGTCTGTTGAGAAGGAAAAAACTGCTCGTAAGTCTGTCAAAAGGAAAGTTGATGTCGATGAGGAACCCGGTTCCTCCAAGAAAGCCAAAGTTGATGATACCCAAAGTGCTGGAAAAGAAAAATTGAGAAATTAGAAGGTATTATGGGCCGTACTTTTGCCCCTGACATTTTGGAGATGGCTGGAATGAGGCAATTGGTTGAAATTTTTGAATTTCAACAGTGGACTCACTTGTTCACTGGTGATACCCCCAAGGTCTACGAGGAGGAAGTACGCAGCTTCTATGCTGACTTCTTCAAAGTTGAGGATGAACACTTATGCTTAATGGTGAATGGGGTTGACTTTGTGATGGAATCTGCTTTGCTGGGGTCGATACTGGGTGTGCCTGCTGAGGGATTGTCATCAGGATCCTGCTCTTCCAATTTCAGAAATTCTATTATCAAGGACAAGGCAATCCAACAGGGGAAACGGGTACACAAGAAGGCTCTCCTTCCAGTGTACCAATTGCTGTTGAGAAGGTGAAAAAAGTGTTGCTTCCCCGTGCTGAGAGAAGATCCATTACCTCCAAAGTTGATCTGGTTCTCATGGAAGCGCTGGATGGCTTCACTACTATTAATATGCCTGGGATTATGATCGAACACATGCAGAAAGTGGCAGATTTCAAAGATGGTAACCATGGGCTTCCTTATGGGTTCATTCTCACCAAGGTTTTTGAGTTCTTCAAGGTATCCCTGTGACAAGCTAAGGTGGGCACTCGAAAGCAAACCTTCTCCAAGACCACTCTCAAAGAATGTGAGTGCATTGATAAGGTTGGAGGAGTTGGAAGCACCTCTACCATTTCTCAGTTGATCAACGCTCAGAAAAGTGCTACGGAGGAGATCAGGAAGTTAAAAGCAAGGAATGCTATTCTTGAGGGTTAGCTCAGTCAGCTTCAGGAGGCACCAGGTTCCAGTAGTTCTCAAAACTCAGAGGTTTCCCGTCTGACTAAGGAGAATGTTGAGCTCAAGAAACAAGTGGAGGACCTGAAAGAAAGACTGCTCAATGAGCAAATGTCGGCGAATGCTCGAATAGATCTAGTCCTCAAAACTCTTGCCTCCTCCTCCAAACCCTCTTCCTCCAATGCTCCCTAAACAGTGTCTTCTCCAGTGTCAAGTTTAAAGTGTCCGTCTCTTATGTCTTTTTCTGATGATGTTTTGTGGTTGGTACGTATTTTTTTTTTTAAATTGTGGATGGTTGTTGGCAATATTGAAACTGCTCCCTGTCTTAAAATCCAAATTGTTTAATGAAAGTTTTTCCCTTTTTGCTGTGTACGCATTGCTCTTATGTCTCTGTCTTCTATTATGATTGTGTACACACATGTGGCATGAGTTAATAAAGCTGGGCTTCTTTTTTCTTTTACTTGGTTTTGCTCTTTTTATGATGCCAAAAGGGGGAAGAATAATTGAATAATTGCTTGAGGGGGAACACAGATTCAAGGGAAATTCAGGGATAAGAGTTTCCATTTCTGGTTCTTCGTGGGAATTGCAATTATAAGTTTGTCATCATCAAAAAAGGAGAAATTGATAGGTTATAAGTACCTTGTTATATGTTTTGATGATCTAACAAACTTAATGTCAAGAACCAGATAAAGAACCTGATACACATCTGGTACACATTCTCAAGCATGTGGAAATAACTAGACTTAAGCTGGAGATGTTCGTCGGTCCTTCGGAAGTTAAAAAATCAACAAGGGGAACAGATGGACATCAGTTCACCTGGTGATCGTACCAGTCAACTATCCAACAGCTGGAAAGTGGTTGCCTGCACTCGCAACAGTACAACACAATGCAGCAGTCAATTTCATTGGGAATGATCTTGTACCCAAGATGCTTATATCATTCAAGTGATGTCATCAATATTATATTAACATTAAACCAAAGACAAAACATCACTTGAACACTTAGAGAATTTACTCAAGCACCTACTGTGATTGATCATCTAGTAAACAGTTCTCAAGCGCTTTAAGAACAAAGAACAACACTGCTATGGACCAGTTCCCCATATTGAGTTATTGTATGTCCTTAGTTGAGTTGTACCTTTATAAAAGTTCTTTACCTGTAATTCCTACTTAGCTTAGTTAGAATTAGGAAACACTTTGTATATCATAAACCCTTGTGTTTGTGTCTTGGCTAGAGTTAGTCGAGTTGTAAAGTTTTTGTAATAGAGGTATTACAAAATGGCTTGTAATAGGATTGTTACAAGTTAGTGAGGGATTAAGAAGTTAATTTCTATGTTACAATAGGTTGTAATCTAAAGGTTTGCTCAGTAGTGAAGTTGAAATCCTACAAGGGTAGGTCGTGGTTCTTAATCCCGTGAGCTGAGAATTTTCCACGTAAAAACTCCCAGTGTCATTTACATACTGCTGTGTGTGTGTGTGATCTGTGAAAACTAATAGAGAACCTGGTTCTCTATATAGTTTGGTGGAACCTCGAATTCTATCAGCTAATCTATGAGCATTCCAGGTTTCAATGAATTTTTGCTAATCTTTTAATTTAGAAAGGAAAATCAACTAGTATAAGTAAGTAACTCTACCGCGATGAGGGGAGACTTGAAACAATGTAAAGTTGTATTTATGTGATCTATAGGTCGGAGGTTCAAGTCATAGAAGCAGCCACTAATGCCCGTGTTAAGGTAGAATGTCTACATCACACCCCTGGGGTGCGGCCCTTCCTTAGAACCTGTGTGAATACGAGATGTTTTGTGCATGGGTTGTCCTTTAAATAAATCGACGGTGATTTGAACATCTAAGTTCCACTAATAAACAAATAACTTAGTGTCCCATATATTACAGTTGCACTAGTTCAAAGCAAGCAATTGTTGCCCATACTTGTCAAACATATATTACATCCATTATAACATTAAATTTAAATATTATCAACTGTTCATCAGCTAGCTAATGAACTGGTTTTGATCTTCTTCATTGGTTTCAGATTCAGAGATGTGGATGTGTAATCCATCTAGGAAGTACAAACCCGGTGTCCGCACAATATTCCCCTCTTTTTTCATTCTCCACCTGAAAAATCAATGACGAAATCATAGTGACTAATCGTTTTACAATTGAACAGTTTTAACTTGAAATAGGCAAATATTACCTGTACTTGGTGACTAAGTAATGGAGAAAAATGGATATTTGCAGCTTGGCAAGATCAGCTCCAGCACATAGTCTGAGACCCCCACCAAATGCCATGAACTTTTTGGATGCACTATGTAGTTCTTCCTCCTAATTATAGATATATTCCCATATATAGTTTAAGAGAAGTCCATTATATATAAAATGGCAGTACAAGAAATGATAAGGAGAGCATGTGAAGTAAAAATATTATGTCACTTGCCTTCCAACGCCATGGATTGAAGACATAGGGATCCTCATAGTTATTTGAATCAAGATGAACTGATGGTGGACATACTACCACTATCCAACCTGCTGGAATTGTAAATCCTGCAACAATTTAAGGACTTCAGCTGAAGAAAACCAAATAATAAAAGAATAAACAGATAAATAAATAAATAGATAGAGACATCTACAAAAGCAAATAGACTAGGAAATGGTATGAATTCTCATCACCTTTTATTTTGACATCTTTCAGTACTTTTCTGAAAATTCCTGGCACGATATTGGCTAGCCTTACTATTTCATTCACAACCTGCAGCTCAGTTCTTAATCTTTAGTAACAACAAAACAAAGCGTAGGATTATTAAATTGTTAAGCCAAAATTAGAGTATACTATATAAGAAGTACCTTGAACCATTTAAATTACGTTAAAAGCACAAATACATGGAAAGTAAATGCACCTTATGGGTGAATGTCATTGACTTGTATTCTGCCCATGAAATCGCGGCCTCTTTGTCCTCTCGGTTTTTAACAATGTTCTCGTGTTCTTCCTAATTAATCAAGCAGAAATTTAGTGTAAGATAATATGAGAAATAAAAAAACAAGGAAGAAATAAAACAGGTGAGAATGAGATTTTCAGGAACGAACCATAAGTTGTGGCAACACCTGAGGATGATCATTGAGAAACTTGAGACCTAAGGCAATGGCAGCAGATGTTGTTTCAAAAGCAGCAAACAAGACTGCAAAGATGGTATTCAGGGCATTTTCCTCTGTTAGAATTGTTTCTTTTTTGGTTACTTCACAAAGAAGGTGATCCAAGAAATCTTGTTTGTTTCGTTTTTCCTTTGATTTTTTTCTCTCCTTCACTATGTCTTTGATCATCTTCATGGCATTTTTACGCCCCTGAAAAACTAAGGTCTAATCAGCTAAAGCATACATGTATAAAGTGATAATTTCTTCTATGAGTTTAAATTATATACACTCTGAATGTATAAAGCATACATATATTAGGTTTTGACACAACAGAATACTTCACCTGTAAAGAGGCATGATAAGCTGTACCAGGGAGATTAATTGGAAAACAGACAAAGCCACCCATGAAAGCTCTGTACTGCTCTCTTAACTCCAATGCTTTTTCTTCATTACATCCCAGGATCTTTTCCGCCATAAATGTGATTAGCATCTGGATTAATATTAACTATTAGCAAAAAGAAGAGCACGTTGAAACATAATATAATTAAGATAAAAGTGTGTTCTCTCTGAAAGCTTATCACAATTTCAGAAGCTTCTTTGACTTCGACCTCGCCCTGGCCAGCCCATCGATGCAAGTGTTTACGAATGTTTAGGTCAATTTCAGAAATATGGTTATGTTTTAGCTTATCAGGGCCAACGAGGCTGAGAACTAAGTTCCTAAGATACTTATGAACAGTCCCTTTGTTGTCAAGAAAGCCATCTTTTCCAGTGAGTTCAATAGCACTCTTTGTGTACCAACACTGGAATAACACTTCTTCTTGTTGGAACACATAGTAATTGACTTCAGGATCAGTAGACACAACCACTGAATGCCCAACTAAACTAGTCTTAAATAGCTTCCCATATCTGCAAAATCAAGAAAGTATTTTCAGAAGTACATATATATTTATTCAAATTAAACCATGATTAGGATTCCCTATATATAACAGCTGGTAATTTTAATAGTATATAACTCTGGTTTGGTAATCTTAAAATACAGTAAATAACCTATTATAACCGGTTAAAGTACATTGACTATATAAGTAAATTCTTTTTTTTTTTTTTTTTTTTTTGTGTGTGTGTGTGTGTGACGTAAATATAAGTAAAATCCTTATTAGGTTAAAGTGCATTGAGTATATATAAAATTAAAATCCTCTGAACATTTTCAGGTTGACAAACCTTGCAGTTCTTTCGTGAATAAAATGCGGGATTCCTTCCAAAGGATGTGAAGAGAAGTAGTCAATGGATTCGCCAATAATAGGCAGACCCATGGAGCCAGGAGGCAATAACCCTTTGCATTTGGGATTTCTCCATCTATACACCCAATGAGTGAATCCTACAACTATTAATGCTACTGTCGATAAACTAAGCCACATGTCTCTGTATGTATATGTATACAAATTTCAACTCATTTGTAAGGCCGAGATATATATTTATATATACATACACTTTCTGTGCTGCCAAAAGCTAATGACTGATAATATCAAGTTAAAGCCATGTAGTTATAAAAAATAATTTAGTTACAAGAGAATGTATATCGGAATATTCTGTGGTGGGTGTTTACTAAAAGAGTGTCATATTCTGCAACTTGTTATCACGTGAAAAGTGTCTTGCATACGGTTTAAACTTGTTCTTTGGCTAAACGTATAAAATTTTGCTTTTGATCAAACCATGCGCATTGCATTGCATTCATCCCCTTTTGCGTATCAAGAGTACTCTTTCTTTTAATTGGAAACTAAAACAACTCTTTTTCGTTTTTTTCCTGCTCGTTTCTGTCGATGAAATTAGAGTATTGAGGGTTTATTTGGATTGAAACACTTGACTTTCCTCATTATGTCTCAATTGGAAAAGTCTTCTTACATTAAATTATGTGAATGTGTAAGTCATCTTATGAAACTAAACGACGATAGACGTGCTCTTTGCAATTGGTTGATTGCACTCAAGAGCAAATATCTCTGTCAACTAGTTAATCAATTGATAAATAAATAAATAAATGTGTGGAAAAAAAGATGGTACCAAAATATATATAACGCCCTTTTAAAGGGCGCTATATCTTAACGGTCGTTTGCCCGTTAAGGTATAGCGCCCTTTAAAAGGGAGTTATACATGAATTTGAAAAGACGGGAAGGTATAA
>ML329364.1:0-110306 GCA_005239505.1 Nicotiana paniculata | reverse complement strand
TCCGAAACAACAATATCTAGACATAATTAACTTAAGTATATCAATAATGACTCAATAAATCGACCACATAGCCTAATTATCCATTTCCTAGCATTCTTCCAAAAATACCAAATTCGACCCCGGGCCCGCTCGCTCGGATTCCAATACTTCTCGAAGGGAAAACTCACCCAAAGCCTAAGGATCATTAATATACGATTCTTACTTGATTTCATGGCCAATTCACAGAAAATTCTCAAATGATCACAAGTTCTAGGTTACTACCCAAATTCTTGATTTTTGCACTAATTTATGTAGTTGATTCAGCTAGAATCCATGCATGAAGCTAATTTTTGAGTAGAGTTCACTTACCTTAGAAGACCAGGTCGTTAGCCCTTAACAATGGAGGAAAATCGCCTAAGGAAGAAGAAAGAAATGAGAAATATGGGTTTGAAACCCGTATATAAAACACACAGCTTGCACAGTGATTCCGCACCTGCGGCTCGGGGACCGCAGGATCGGTCCGGCACCTGAAAGGAAAATCTCGCGCCTGCAGAAATGGGCTGGGGAGCCTGGGCCCGCGCCTGCGGAGTAGAGACTGCACCTGCGGCTCCGCTCCTGCGGAATATTTTCCGCACTCGCGATAATTGGCCAGGCCTTTGGGTAATCGCACCTGCGATGCTGGGGACCGCAGGAGCGGTCCCGCACCTGCGACTGGGCAACCGCACCTGCAGTCGCTCCAGAACAGGTGCACCAGTAGCTGTGTTTGCTGGTTTTTAGCCCCGTTAGGTGTTCGGAAGGCACCTGGGCCCACCCGAGCCCTTGTCCAAATAGACCAACGAGTCTCAAATCATAACACGGACTCGCTCGAGTCTTTGGAACACCCTAAACAATGCTAAAACTCAAAATCGCACCCCGAAACCCCAAGAACCAAACTTAGGAACTTTAAGTTTTCTAGACTTCGCTAACCACGTGCCGAACTGACTTATACTACTAGGAATGACAAAAAATGTACACACGACTTCCAAAATCATCCTACGAACTCATTCAACTTATTAAACCACTAAAATAATATCAAAACAATGAATTAAACCTTAAAACTCATAGAGTTTTCTTAAAACTTCATAAAGCTCAAATATTCCAATTTCGCTCCGAACCACGTCATTTCAAGTCCGTTTTACACCAAATTTTACAGATAACTCACATAACATATATTAAACCTGTTCCAGGCTCCAAAACCATAATACATGCCCGGTAATGCTGATTTCACCTCAAAGTTCATTTTCAAAAGTCTTTCTTATTTTCAGAAAACAATTTTCCTTAAAAATTTATTTCTTGGGCTTGGGACCTCAGAATTTGATTCCGGGCATACACCCAGGTCCATATTTTCCTACGGACCCTTCGGGACCGTCAAATCACGGGTCCGGGTCCGTTTACCAAAAATATTGACCAAAGTCAACTTTATTCCATTAATTATCATAAATTCAACAGTTCAACACATTCCCACATAAAAGCTTCTCGGCTACGCGCTCGGGCTGTGCACGCACAACGGGGTAAGATTAATGGAGGCTTTCAGGGCCTCGGAACACAGTTTTTGCTAAATTACACAAGATGACCTTTTGGGTCATCACAGAGGGCCTGATTTGTGAGGATATGATATGCCACGAGGTGGCTTGATATTAGCGCTTGGGCTGAAGGAGCCCCTTCGAAGTCTGCACACACCCCCAGTGAGTGCACCGAGTGCCGAGTGCCGAGTGCCGAGTGACGAGTGATTGGGAGGCATGAGTGATTGGGAGGCATGAGTGATTGGGAGGTATGCCCGAGGGGCTGATTATGTGTGATTGTAAGGTATGCCTGAGGGGCTGATTATGAGTGACTGTGAGGCATGCCCGAGGGGCTGATTATGATACATGTTTTTTCCCGAGGGGCTAATTATGATTTTACCACTTTCAATCTGAACTTATGAAATATGTTTTGTCTGAGGGGCCTCTTTATGATTTATTTCATTTTCATACTAAATCTCTCGGTTTGAAGTTGTTGGAAATATACATTTTTCAAAGGATTTTTCTGAAGTTGGTTTTAAGGCATGATGATTTCATATATCTATGTTATACTGTTGGAAAGAAAAGGATGTTCATATTGTGAATTGATGACATTGATTTTATGTGTTTCTTGCTGTTCAGACCTGATTTATTTTCATTACTACTGAGTTGGTGTACTCATATTACTCCATGCACCTTGTGTGCAGATCCAGGTGTTAGGGCAGGGTGAGCTGTCTATCTGTTCCAGAGATTCTCGGAGGTTTGCGAGGTAGCTGCATGCGTCCGCAGTCCTGCTCTCTCTCCTACTTACTATTATAGAATTTATTTTCGTTTGAGTTGTATATTTTATGTAGATGCTCATGACCAGTGACACCGGGTTCTCGGGGGGTTGTATTTAATATTTAGTATAGCTTTAACTGTTTTATAAATGTGTAAAGGAAACCTTTATGGGTAATCAGTATAGTAAAGATGTAAATGTGAGCTTATTATGGTTTGAGTGTAGTTTTGGCTGGCCTACTTCCACGATAGGCGCCATCACGACTGGCTTAGATTTGGGATCGTGACACCTTATTTATAGCATTCATTTGTTCTACCAAGTCCAAAATATGATCAAAGTACTTCCTTATTTTCGTCATTGCTTGAATTTAATTCATGTGACACGTGCTCCAAAGTTATAAGAATCTAAGTAGACCATTAAATATTTGGCTATTAGATAGTACCTTTTAATTATCCCAATGTCGAACACTGTAATTATTGCTCGTGATAAGCATGTGATCCCCATACCAACACTATACGACATCTTTACTCATTCATCAGAAATCTTACCGGTGATTTTATTTTTTTTAATCTGCCTTTTGTGAATAAAACTTCTCTTTTTTCCAATCATCACCTTTAAGGTTACTCTTACATAATCTGACGCTCCCCCACTTAAGCGTAAAACTCAATTCTTAAGCTCGAACCTAACACTCCAAGACTTCATTAGTTCTTACCTCGTAGATAAACTTACATCTAATCATATACATGCTCACGTGCTGCCACAAGTTTTTATTCCCCAACTGAAATCGCATTTCACCATTTATTTTCATAAAACCCCAAACTTATTTCGTCATTACACTGTATTGCTTTTTGTTTTGAAAATAGTATAGAATGGTTATTTTCGTTAAAGATTTCCTTGTTCCTTTCCATAATAAGGTATCATGAAACTTCTAACTGCAATTCATGTTGCAAAGTATCATCGTTTCCTGCTCTTACTATAATAATATGGTTAGCATATCTCCCTTTCAAGTTCATTTTATCTTCAGAATCCCTTTTCTGACACTATATCCTTCCAATCCATGCTGAAATACCTTTCGACCAAGTACGACTACCTTACACCTCGCAGTCCATGCTTATGCTTTTTAACAAGTACGACTCCTTCATACTAAAATCATATAACGTTCATACTATTTTTCATAACATACACCACTTTCAGAATGCTATATGTAAGAAGCGTACAATCCATCTTCATGTTGTTATCCGAACAATTTTTTAAGCTATAGTTAATACCCCATCTTTACATCATCATGCTTCGTGCAATTAATATAAGTACTTGTATGTTTTCCATTATTCATGGAATCTTGTTCGTGGGTACCCGATCATCGTACGGTAATTTCTTTTTTGCCTCCATAGTATCTTCAATTCCATTCTCGTGCATAATATGTTAGGGATTCTTAATGCATCACTCTATAAATTTATGACACTTGTAACATCTCAACTCCCACACGTACCCTTACCATTTTCAAGTTCTTGGACCTTAAGCGGTCAGATTGCTCTAAGAAAGATAAAGTTAAATTCTTATAGTTTGGAGCCTAGTTCCCACAACGTATATATTATTGACAACTTGTCATAAATGATTACTTTGCCTCATACATTATTTCAAACTTTTGTTTCTCATAATTCATAAGGGTCCATCAAATCCAAATTTAATCGCTCCAATTGACACATGCATAAGTACTTTGGAGCTTACATTTGAAAATTCTCAATTCTCACAAGTTCAAAATGATGAATCTTAATTATTCAAACCCAAAGTTGTCATTCCACATTATTTTACCTTCTCTGGTAACATATGTTTCTTATTGCACCTTTTCAAGGTATACCTTTATGTATATCATGCCTTAATTTTACTTACTTACCCATTTAAGTCCACATATGTCATCCACGCATACATTGGTATGATCATTGAATGTTAACATTTGTTAGTATCTCATTCATTAAATGTGAGGCATTCAAAGTTCACCTACCCTTCTCATACTTATGATATGCTTCTCATACCCTGAATTTGTGCCCGTATGTGACATTTTATTTCTACCATTTACTTCCTTACATGTGACATTACCATACTGGAAACTTCCTCATGTTGAGAGTCTCCTAGTTCGTAGCGAGAGTATGAATCATCTCTTGTATCTTGACTTGTCCACTTTCTAAAAGTCTTGAGGGTTTCCTTATACCCACCCTACCCCCACCCCCTTTTACATGCTTTTGGTCATTCTTGATATTATCCCAAATAAGCCTTCATTATTTTAAGTCATAATATGGTTTCTACGAACTTGGTTGATTCACATTCTCTTACCAATTAGATTTTTTTATCATTCCTCGACATGTCATCACGATAATTTGAGATACAACCTTCCCAATTATCTTGTAACTATTGTGTTTTCTTCTTTGTACATTTTCCGTACTCATTAGTGGTGACAATCACAGTGACCGATCGTTTACGATCTTGACTAAAAATATAAATTTCTGGATTAGGCCTTACACTTTTGAGGTTCGCTCTTTCACCTCCTTTAATATAATCTTTTGTGTGCTCTGGCTCTATTCTAACAGCACTACCTGACATCGAAATCTCAATCTCTTTTCCATGACCATCAATATTCATTTGAAAATTCTTATTCACCAAAGTCATACATGTTTACTATATCAGTCCCAATCCATTCTCGACTTATCTTTCCATTTGAACAAATCTGACACTTTCGGGCAATTATCCCAAACATCTTGTATTATAACTTGAACCTTGAACTTTATTCTTGTCACTTTTATATCTTCCACGATAGGTAATTAATACGATCGAGATCCGTTCTCTCACTTCAGGTACAAACACATGATCTGGAGTATGAAGAAAGTGAAACAACATAGATGTCACTGTAGCCTCCACGATATAAGTGTGGCCGACAACATACCGATAAGAGGGACTCTACTTGACACGGATCCATATACTTCGTAGGACTCAACTTAGAACCTAGTGCTCTGATACCAAATTTGTCACGATCCAAATCCGCGTGAACGACACCCGACACACTACCCGACCCGAGTGAACCAACCCATATGTCAAGACCAAGTATAATTGGGAAAGCCAATTGAAAATCTTATACATTTTCAAATCAAGTCACAACATATTTTTTATTTACAAAATCATACATGAATCGTTTCATAAAAATGATATAATCAAATTAAATGATTATTCCTTGATGTATGACGTCCACAATCCTATATTTTCAATCCAACATAACTATCTATGGAGCCTTTATACCAAAGAACAGAACCAACACTTGGAGTAATTTCAACAACAAAAAAACAATAATACTATACATGGCAGCTACCACGAAATAAAAGTGGTGTTGTACTATTTATTGATCATTACATATAATTCAATTACAATATTGTATGAAAATATGATTTTTTCGATTTTCCTTTGAAAAAAGGAGGATTTTTTTAATGGGTGGGCTCAAAAAAAAAAGAAGTATTTTTTGTTTACCTTACTTACTTTCCGTTTCCTTATGTCAATAACTCAATCAAAATGCAATTATCTCCAAGAACAAAAAGTCTGTTATGCTTAATACCTTTAGTTTGATCGATATCTGTCTTACTTCGACCTTTTTTTCGAGTAGTTTTTACTTCGGCAAATTGCCCGATGCCTATTCTTTTTTGAATCCAATCATAGATATTATGCCAGTCATACCTCTGTTTTTTTTTTCTCTTAGCCTTTGTTTGGCAAGCTGCTGTAAGTTTTCGATGAGATCCTTAATAATATCCTAGAAAATTCATGATTTATGCGAGAAAAAATTCTAAAATAAATAAGCTTTACCGTTTGAAACCTCGATTCAAACATCAAATTTATTGTATAGTCACAAGAAATCTGACTTAAATCTGGCTTTAAATGGAAGACTTTAGACAAGAGACAAAATAGCTAAATGGAGTATAGTCGATGACTTAACTTGTCCTTGTTGTATAGAGGTTCCAGAAACACTAGATCATCTATTGTTTAAATTTTCACTATTGTATGTGATATGGAAGAAGATTCTACAATGGCAAGGAGTGAACAAAGGACCATATGAAAGGCATGTAGACCATGTAAAAGGCAATACTACAAAAGCACATGTTTACGGGATGAGTTTGGATGCTGTGTATATTTCATTTGAATGGAGAGAAATTTTAGATTGTTTCAGCAAAAAGTGAGATTAGTAGAGACTATGGTTAAAATAATTTCTCAAGAAGTGTATTGTAGGGGTCATATGAAGAAGAAACTAGCAGGGAGTATGAAGCATTTGGAAACATATCCTAGTAGCTGATGTTTTAATACTAGTTCTGTTTGTTTTTGCATAAGGAATTATATCCTGGTAATGAGTAGCTGAGAAGTTCACAATAGTGTTGGGACAAAATGTCCAAACTCTTGTTGATTTGTGTTGTACTTATTTCTTACTCGTTGGTGAATAAAATTATTTGTTTACCAAAAAAAAGTTAAAAAAAATGGTGCTTCATAATACCTCGGAAAGAGAGTCATCCTAGCTCTGACGCATGACACGTATCATACTTCATCCTGAAACATGTAAAGAAAGAGGGACCATGGAGGGGGCCCCTAAGGGCTGAGTACACAACAACGATACTAAATAAGTGTCATAAACTCTCTCTAACTTAAGTTCTTGGGACAAACTTTATAAAAAAATAATGCATCAATATTTGATATAAAACAATAAGAAGTTTATCAATTCATGATCCTTGTCATTTTAAATAACAGACAGGTAAAATATAAACCATAATATAAACTTTTCAAATATTTACACCAATCCAAGATTTTGGATAAAATCATACAAAATCATTCCATTTATTTTACGTCATTGAAATCACTTTTGGCTCCTTAGGCCTAAACATAAGAAAAGCATCCTTACCATTTACTAGGAGTAATATACCATAACCGACATACGAGGGTCAACTAGGTTATTTACCTAGCGGCAAGTATCATATACTCTAATTGCTTAGGTCATCTCATCGCAGTGCCGTACGAATCGATCCAGTCGTGCTAATAATAGCACAAAATAGTACTCTCTCGAGGGAGAGCACTCTGCCGTAGTCTATACAACAAAGTGTCCATCTACGCATACACTGGCACGTGTAGTTTCATGACAACGAACACAATATGTCCGAAATCAATCTCGGCGAACACAAGTAACTCCCAAAATATTTGATACTTCAAAAGTAGATTCATAGCATAGTAGCTTCAAATGATCTATTTTTATTAGATCATAGCATTTATAGAAAATACAAATCATTTGAACAAAAATTAAATAAACAACCTTTTACATGCTACAACCTTTAGCAATTTAACATCAATCTTTAAAAGATACCACAAGTTTTATTCTGTTCATCAACTTCCAAAAGAAGTACTTTTCATGAAAACTTATCTTTAGCACTCAAATATGTATATTCTTATCAATACGTAAGTTTTGATAAATACTTATAACATGTACCTTGAGTGTCATTTTGCCAACATGATTTAAAATAAAATTTTATAAAACGACATGACACTACATATGCAACATAATATTCTAGTAAATGGAAACATCCGTACTTGTTTGTCCCCACAAGCACGAAAGCACATTTGCAAACAACTTAAGTATTAACTTGACACATGCTTTTAGATAAATTTCCTTAAGAAGAGTAAATTTTAATCAACTTACCTCGCTTTCACTTTACTAACTCCCACAAGCTTTCAATCCCCTTCCATCATTCCAATATTGATTAAAATTCCCAAACATCAACAACAAGCCGATATCTACAATTAGATATTCTAAATACATCAAAATATGACCTAAAATATTGATCAATATCCATATATGGCTCATAAGTTGGCTACAAGTCTCCAACAACTCAAATCGCCAAATAGATTTACAAGTTATACCATTCAACTTCATTCTTATATTTTAATACCCATTCAAAATTATTAATGATACTACATCAATTGTACAATGCCACCAAGTTACTATTCGTCGTCTTTCATAATCAACACTTGCAAAATATACAATTCACGTGATTACTTAGTTGATCACTTCCAACTTTTGGTAACAAATAACTCCATAGTCATTGTATACATCAATTTCATTGCCAGGATTAATACTCATTTTCTCTCTTATTTTCTCAAATGTACAGTTCATGCCATGAACTAGAGTTTTATAATCCAATCTTTCAACCATAAAAACTTATAATAAATGCTTCAAATAATTCTAACTAATCATAATAAACGAGTTTGAAGCATTAAAATTATCTCTAGTAGCTCAATCTTGAAATTACAACTTTTGTGATTTTAGTGTTCTTGAGGTTTTGATGATGAAATCTAGCATTGAATGCAAGAATGATGTTAGAACTCATGTATATTGAGTAAGAATAAACCTAAAACATTATTAACAACTTACCTTGGTTGATTGGACTTGATTTGAGCTTAAAATCTCCCTTCACCTCAAGAACCCTAACCCCCAATACTCAAAATACTCTCCTCTCCCGACTTTGTATTTATTGGCCCAGATTTGTGGGTTTCGGACGCGGCCTCGGATGCTTCACATCCCTGGTTCACTCATCTTCTAAGTTCTGACATGGAACTGGATGTTATGGCAGCACTTCACTGCCCGCCTTTCTTTCGGACGCGGCCCCGGATGCTTTGCATCCGCAGTTCACTCTGCTGCCAGCCTTTGGTAATTTGGTCATAACTTCTTTTAAGAATTTCCAAATGACCACTGGTTTGAAGCGTTAGAAACTAGACTCNCACACACACACACACACACACACACACATATATATATATATATATATATATATATATATATATATATATATATATATATATATATATATGTGTGTGTGTGTGTGTGTGTGTGTGTGTGTGTGTGTGTGTGTGTGTGTGTGTGTGTAGATATTCTTGTCCAAAGTTCGATCTTATGCGTACTCATTTTAAGCTTTAGTCTATCATGTAATTTCCAACTTGATTTATCCCAATGACTCTCATTATGCCTTATATCACTTCAAATACACTTTGTACACTCATTATCTTACCTAACTTATATCCATCATATTAATAGTCCTCGTCTACACATAAAATAATATACTTAGCACACATCAACTTTATTAAATGCGCTTAAGTATTTAGAAATTTTTTGGGGTGCTACATTCTAGGTGTTATTATGGTGTTTTGATCGCGCAAGTGAGTTTGTATGAGGCTTTTTGACTTGTGTGCATGTACGGTTTGGAGGCCTGGGGGCTTGGCTGAGTTTCGGATAGCCTACGGACCTTTTGATCTTTGAGAAATCTATTTTTTAATCTTCAGCCGTCATCTTGTGCGTTGCGCTTCATGATCGCAAAGCCATTCTCGCGATCGCAAAGGGGACCTGGGACTGGGTAGGATTTTGTTCTATATGAACGCGAGACCTCAGTCGCGAAGGAGGAGCATTGGGGCGTTTTCTCTTCACGAACGCGACCAAACACACGTGAACACGTAGAGTTAAATAGGCTGGGCATGGGAGTTGATGTAAATCTATGCGACGCGAGCCTAGTCTCGCAAACGCGGAGGTGAAGCGGGCTAGACCTTCCCGAACGTGTGGAGTTACTCGCGATCGCGTAAGCCAGTGTGATGACCCAAAAGGGTCATCCCGTATATTCTATCTAATTCTGTGTTTCGAGGTCGTGAAAACCTCCTTCTATCTTACCTCGATTTTCATGCACAGCCCGGGCGTATAGCCGGAAAGCCTTTTTGTGAGAAATTGATAAAAATGAAAATTTTGTATTGGAAATTTGAATAAAGTTGACTTCAGTCAATGTTTTTGGTAAATGGACCCGGACCCGTAATTTGACGGTCTCGGAGGGTCCGTAGTAAAATATGGGACTTGGGCGTATGCCCGGAATCGAATTTCGAGGTCCCAAGCCCGAGAAATGAATTTTTAAAGAAAATTGTTTTCTGAAAAATATAAAGGTTTTTGAAAATGAAATTTGAGATGAAACCTGTGATATCGGGCCCGTATTATGATTCCGAAGCCCGATACAGGTCCAATATGATTTATATGTGTTATCTGTGAAATTTGGTAAGAAACGGGCTTAATTTGACGTGATGCGGACCTTAAATGCAAAACTTAATGTTTATTGAAGTTTGAAGAATTTTCATTTAATTCATATGTTAGTGTTGTTGTATGTGGTTGAAACCTCGAGCTAGTCCGTGTTAGGTTATATGACTTGTGTGTGTGGTTGGACGGGGCCCCGGGGGCCTCAGGTACGTTTAGGATGCTCATCGGGTGTTATTAGCACTTGGGAGACAGCTGAACCATTGCTGGTTCTGGTGTCTCGCACCTGCGATGGACCTTCTGCAGGTGCGGACATGCAGGTGCGACGAGGAGCTCTCAGGTGCGGACTTAGCCCAATCCCCCAATCCTTGTCGGTGCGGTGTGTTTTCCGTAAATGCGGAGCCGCGGGTGCGGCCATTTGACCGCAGGTGCGACCCCAGGCTTCTTAGTGGGTTTTCGCACCTGCGATGGTATTTTCGCAGGTGCGGTCCTAGGGGTGCAGGTGCAGAATTGCTGGGCAATTATATCAAATCCGAGGGTTTATGTTCTTTTCACCATTTTCAAATTGGGGAGTTCGGGAGAGGCAATTTTTGGAGGCTTTTGCACCTGGGTAACTTGGGTAAGTGATTTCTATCCATTATAGACCAATTTCCATGATTCCAATCTTAAATCAAACCTTTAATTTCGAAAATTTTGGGTAGAAAATGGGATAAACTTCATAGACCAAATTATTGAGTTTTGATTGGGTTTTTGACCTCCGATTTGAGAGATTTTCATATGTTTAGACTCGTGAGTGAATGGGTGTCCGAAAAATATAATTTTTACCCGATTCCGAGACGTGTGTCCGGGGAACTTTTTGGGCGAATTTCCTAATTTCGCGTATTAGCTTCGGACTTATTATTTATTTTGTTTCCTTGTGATGATATTTACTCTATGCAATCGAATTGTCTAGATTTGGGCCACCCGGAGTTGAGTTCTCGAGGAAAGAGCATGGTATTGAGTTGATTAGTGCAGTCAAGGTAAGTATCTTGCCTAACCTTATGTGGGGGAACTACCCCTTAGGATTGAGTCTTCTATGTTGATTGTAGTTCGCGTACGTTAGGTGACGAGTGTGTACTCGAACTTATTTGCAAATAGATCGCCCTTTAGGGAGTTTTGGGTCCTTATGTTCCCCGTATATGAATTGGACTTGTTATATCTAAATTCCTGATTCCTAATCTCATCTCCTCCTATCCAAGTTAGAAGTACTTGCCTAGCATTCCTTGATACGTATATGATCTTAATTGACTTAAATGAAGACTTTGTTTTTTTCCTACCGTTATGCTATGGCTTCCTTCATATGCTGCTGAGCATTGTTCAAACTGAGTTTATTCGGTGAAGCTAATTGTCTAAGTGAGATTGGTTATAGCTGATTCCCTTGCCGGGATGATTTGGTTTCTTGGTTGCGAACTTGAATGTATAGAATCGTTGCTATATTTGTCTTGTTTTCCCCTCGTTATGTTGTTCTCTCTTTGTGCTTGGCATTCCTCTCAGTGGCTACTTCTTATGAGCGAGTTGTTACCACTTTTGTGATTTAAGTCTTTGTATTGATTTGCTCATCGCACTTTGTATTCGGCCTTGTTTGCTTTCGCGCCGGTTGTGGCAATATATGTTGTTTCTGTCGCATTCTGGTTGTTTTCCTCAGTGGCTGCATTGCATATTTAAATTGGGACTACGGACAGAGATCCGGGAGCTTTCCCCCTGTACTGCATTGCATATTCAAATTGAGGCTACAGATAGAGATCCGGGAGCTTTCCCCCTGTACTGCATCACATATTTAAATTGGGACTACGGACAGATATCCGGGAGCTTTCCCCCTGTACTGCATCGCATATTTAAATTGGGATTACGGACAGAGACCTGGGAGCTTTCCCCCTGTACTGCATCGCATATTTAAATTGGGACTACGGACAGAAATCTGGGAGCTTTCCCCCTATACTGCATTGCATGACAAATTCTGAGTGGCGGACTGAGTTCCGGTAGTTTATGATTGAGGAGATTTGAATCGAAAGATATAAATATATATATTGAAAAGTATAGCTGAAAAGCAATTATCTCCAGGAAAAGTTATGTCTAAAGGACTTCTTTTCGAAAGTATATTTGAAAAACATTTGTCTTGCAAAATGATGATATTTGAAAGAGCAGTACTTGGGAAAATATATTTTGAACATGACGTCTTTTGAGGATATTTGAAAGAGCAGTACTTGGGAAAATATATTTTGAACATCACGTATATTGATGATACTTGAAGGAGCAGTATTTGGGAAAGTGTATTTGAACACCTCGTATTTGAAGAGACTATGTTATAAAGATTTCTCTTTATAAAAATATATAAATATACATTCAGAGAAAGTATGTTTCAAAGAAGAAATTTATCTATTCTGAAATGATTACATCCTTAAAGTTTTCAAAATGAACTCACGATTTAAACGTTTTCACTCGAAAGTTTGACCAGTTTTATTGAGTCATTGGCTAAGGCCTGACGTGAATGAATTGATGTAGTGCTGAGTTGCTTGTGTTTTTGTTGGGTTGTAGTTCCCGCCATTTTGATTGCATCATTTTCATTCTCTTTGCGTATTTATATTATGCTGTCCGTTGATCGTGATTTCTGAATTTCCTTCCGTATTATTCGATCGTATTGTTAATTACATTGAGAAATCTTTAGATAGATATTTTGTATCGGTCATTTATACATCTTGCCTTTTTACTTATTAGACCGGTGGTGTCTTGACTAGTCCTCGTCACTACTTCACCGATGTTAGTCTTGATACTTACTGGGCACCGCTGTGGTGTGCTCATACTACACTTCTGCACATTTTTGTGTGCAACTTTAGGTTATGGTTGTTGGTAGCTGCGCAGATCGTTGCTGAGGAGACTCAAAGTAACCTGCTGCTGCGTTTGAAGGCTTCAGAGTCACCTTCCTGTTTTATTTCTATTCAACTGTACTTACTTATTCCTAGGCAGTTGTACTTAGATTTGATAGAAATATTTCGTAGAACTTATGAATTGTACTTACCGGGTTTTGGGAAATTGTAAACTCTGTCAAGAATTCTATTTCGAAATTTTTAAAATTCCTTTATTAATGTTGTTGTTCAGTGGAAATGTTAGTCTTACCTAGTCCTTAAGACTAGGTGTCATCACGATATCCAACGGAGGGAAATTTGGGTCGTGACAGCCAGTTAGGCCATGCTCTTCGCGAACGCGTCAGGTTTCACGCGAACGTGATGAACACCTAACGCCATTGAATTAAAATAGCCCCAAAATGGGATTTTTGTTCCATTTTTCATTATCCGCGATTTAGAGCTCGGGAAAGGCGATTTTTGGGAGATTTCAAGGGAAACATTGGGGGTGAGAATTCCTAACTCATTTTTGGTTAAAGTATCAGAATCTGTTGTTGTTTTTAGAATTTAGTTGGTGCTTTAAGTTGGAACAATTGTGAAAACCCCCTTGGTTAAATTTGAGGATTTGAGGGATGAGTTAATGTTGGAATTTAGTAAAATGGTATGGTTGGACTCGTGGTTGAATGGGCGTTCATATTTTGTAACTTTTGTCGGGTTTCGAGATGTGGAACCCACTGTTGAATTTCGGATTTTAATTTGAAAATTTAGAATTTTCATATAGAATTGTTTTCTATAATTCGTGTTGAGTATATTGAATTTTTTGTGACTAGATTCGAGGAATTGAGACAACAAATTTTGTGGCCAAGGTTTATTGGAATCTTGAGTTGGTTGCAAAGCAAGGTAAGTGTTGTGGTTAAACTTAGACTTGAGGGATAAGGACTTGTTTGTCTATTTGCTACGTGATTTAATGTTCGGGTACAACGTATATGTGAGGTGACGAGTACTTATGCGTTGTGGTTGAGTCAAAGAATGCGGATGGAATTTGTACATTTAGAATAATTGCCTATTTAATTAAGATATTCCTACTTACGTTAAAATTGTTGTTTATTTGATCATTATTCATGAAATTATTGCTAATTTAATTATTGTTGAATATTTTGGAAGGTGAGTTTGGTATTCTGGTATTAAATTGATTGATAAGTATAGACCCCCACATTTAAAATACTCTTTCAAATTTATATTATCATTTCATGGTAAGGAAGAGTGTAAAAGCACGAAGGGTATTGTCGTGATATTTATACTATTTATATTATCATTGTCATTGTGAGGAAGAGAGTAAAAGCACGAAGGGTGATATCATGCCATTTTCACATTATTATTTATATATTTATGAAGTGAGGAAGAGAGTTAAAGCACGAAGGGTGATGTCGTGCCATTTAAATTATTTATTCATCATACCATGGCAAGAAAGAAAGTTAAAGCACGAAGGGTGATGTCGTTCCATTCATATTGTTTATTTATCATTTCATGGGAAAAATGAGAGTAAAAGCATGAAGGGCGGTGCCGTGCCATTTTTATATTTCACCTACCTATTTTGTTGTTGGTGAAGTATTTGGCTGCTACGTGACACTTCCCTGGCTGAAATTTTTAAACCATTTCCCTTCACATGTTCCCTCCCAAATTTGTAAAAATTTGTTAACTATCGTGTTCAATATTGATTCGTATATGTATATACTTGCACAGGTTTTTTTACGTATGTGTCTTGTCATAGCCTCGTCACTACTTCATCGAGGTTAGGCTCGACACTTACGAAGTACATGGAGTCAGTTGTACTCATACTTCACTCTACACTTCTTGTGCTGATTTTGGGGTTGGTCCCAGTGGCGTACCATAGACTTGCTTGGATTCAGCTACCCAGAGGAGATTTGAGGTATAACTGCACAACGTTAGCATTTCCGAAGTCCCCTTATACTTTATCTTAGCTATGTATTATCTTTCAAACAACTTGAATTTTATTCAGACCTTTATTTGTATTATTCTAGTAGCTCATGCACTTTTGACACCAGATTCGGGGATGTATTTGGATGATTCAGTTGTTATGGTCTTCAACACTTTATTTCATTATTTAACATCCGTTTAATTTGATTCGTTTAAAACTGGTTAAGATTATTCTAACGTTGGCTTGCCTAGAAAGTGAAATATTAGGCGACATCAGGGTTGACAAGTTGGCATCAGACCACTAGGTTACTTAGGTCTCATGAGTCATGAGCAAGCTTAGTAGCCTGTGAAGGATCGATACAGAGACGTGTGTACTTACCTTCCAGAGGCGAAGTTTAGGAACAATATCACTTCTTCTTAATCTGTCGTGCGAATTTTATTCTATCATCAATGATTGAACTATTCTATTCTTGTTCTCTCGCAGATGGTGAGAACACGTACTACATCTACCGCCGAACAGGAGCTAGATCCCCCCCGTGGCAATTAAAATATTGTATGAAAATATGATTTTTTCGATTCTCTTTTGAGAAAAGGAGGATTTTTTTAATGGGTGGGCTCAAAGAAAAAGAAGTAACTTTTGTTTACCTTACTTACTTTACTTTTCCTTATGTCAATAACTCAATCAAAATGCAATTATCTCCAAGAACAAAAAGTCTGTTATGCTTAATACCTTTAGTTTGATCGGTATCTGTCTTAATTCGACTTTTTTTCGAGTAGTTTTTTCTTCGGAAAATTGCCCGATGCCTATTCTTTTTGAATCCAATCATAGATATTATGCCAGTCATACCTCTGTTCTTTTTTCTCTTAGCCTTTGTTTGGCAAGGTGCTGTAAGTTATTGATGAGATCCTTAATAATATCCTACAAAATTCATGATTTATTCGAGAAAAAAATGTAAAATAAATAAAATCAGATAAGCTTTACTGTTTGAAACCTCGATTCAAGCATTGAAATTCTTGGATAGTCACAAGAAATCCGGCTTAAATCTGGCTTTAAATGGAAGACTTCAGACAAGAGACAAACTAGCTAAATGGAGTGTAGTCGATGACTTAACCTGTCCTTTTTGTATAGAGGTTCTAGAAACACTAGATCATCTATTGTTTAAATTTTCAATATCGTCTGTGAAATGGAAGAAGATTCTACAATGGCAAGGAGTGGACAGATGACCATATGTGTAACGACCCGACCGGTCGTTTTGATATCTAGCGCGTCGTTCAGCGGTTTGAAGTCATGATCAGCTCCATTTCAGGTATTATGACTCATGGGCATGGTCGGAGTTGAATATCGAGAAGTTCGGAGTCAAATTGGAAAGAAAATTCTCATTTCAGAAGCCTTAAGTTGGAGAAATTGACTAAGACTGGAATTTTGAGTAAATGACCTCTAAATCAGGATTTGAAGGTTCCTGCAGGTTCTTATGATGATTTTGGACTGGGGTGTATGTCCGGATCAGGCTTTGGAGAATCCGGGAGCGTTTCGGTGTATATTGTGGAAGTCAGCAATTTTGAAGAAATTTCCTAAGTTTGGCTTGAAGTGCATTTCAGTAATATTGATGTCCGTTTGGGATTCCGAGCCTGGGAATAGCTCCGTATGTTGATTCTGTATTTGGGAGCGCAATCGGAAGTGAATTCGGATGTCCGTAGGTTATTTTGAAGTCATTTGGCTAAAGATAGAAATTTGAAGGTTTTTGAGAAATCTGACCGGAAGTGGAAATTTTGATATCGGGGTCGGAATGCGATTCCAGAAGTTGGACCAGGTCCGTAATGTCGAATATGACTTGTGTGCAAAATTTGGGATCAATCGAACGTGATTTGATAAGTTTCGGCATCAGAGGTGGAAGTTTGAAATTTCAACTTCATAAAGTTTGAATTTTAGATTGATTCATGATTTCTACGTTGTTTGATGTGATTTGAAGCCTCGAGCAAGTTTGTGGGATGTTATGGGACTGAGCCGTGGGATTGGACGGGGTCTCGGGGGCCTCGGGTGTGTTTCGGGGTGAATTCGGACAATTTTTTCCCTGTTTTGCTGATGCTGTTTCTGGGTATCTGGTGTGCTTCGCGATCGCGGTCCCTTGTGCGCGATCGCGAAGAGGAAAATCTTGGAGCTGCTGGTTTGGATTTCGCGAACGCAGGAAAGGGAGTGTGATGCAGAAGCTTGGTGTGAGATAACTACGCGAACGCGGGTTGTTGCACGCGAACACGTAGAAGGAAAGGGAGCTGGGGGCCCAGGGTCGTTTGGCTTATGCGAAAGCGGAGCTGGACTGCAAACGCGGGGAGATGAGGAGGCTGACCATCGTGAACGCACTCTTTGGTGTGCGAACGCGTAGAGTAAGATCTTGGTCTTGGATTTCTGGGCTTCGCAAACACAATGGAGCAGGTGCGTTCGCAAAGAAGGAAGGACAACAGCCTGGGAAGATTGTTTAAAGGCGTGGAATTAGTTCATTTCACCCATTTTCTCATGGCTTAGACGATTTTTGGAGAGCTTCAAGAGGGAATTTTCGTCATCTATGTCAAGGTAAGTTGTTCCTACTCATCTTGTTGGCCCATGTCACTGCATAGTTTTGAAGATTGACAAAAGGATGACCAGTCGAACCAGGTCCATCAGAGCACACATCTTGGACTGACTAGCTGACACATGAACCGTATATGCTTAGGAGATGTTTTGAATATGAAATATCAATGAACCAAGAGATTGTCTCCTAATACGAGAAGGTTGCAAACTGATCTGATTAATTGAAGTCGAATTCAGCAAGGAAAGTAACAAAATAAAGGAAGTTGAGTTTGGTTCGAATTAGTTCACCCAGGTAGAGTTGAACTAGAATTGGAAGACAAGCTCCACGACTGACTATATAAAAACTCGATGTATTTCTGCTGGAATTAAACACGCACAAAGCTGAAGTGAATCAAAGTCTGAAAGCAAAATTCCCAGAGTTATTTTTGCTAGCATAATCATTGCGCGATGCAAAGGCTACAGTTCAACTAGAAGAACCAGTTACATCTGATTGATTATTGAGTCTAGTCGATTGTAGTAGGAGTTTTTAATATTGTATCTTTCAGCTTTCATAGAAGAAATTGTAATAGGTACGTATTATTCAAGTTACAGTTAACTTGAGGTGTGTAGAAATTATCTAGGGGCTAGTTACTACAAAGGGATTAGAGTTAGTCCTAGGATTACAAAAGAGTTTATTTTGTAAGTCCGTTTGGCTCAGAGTTTTTAGTGAAGAGTTGAGCAAATCCTACTGAGGAGTAGGTCGTGGTTTTTTCACCTTTTGAGCCAGGTGTTTTCCACGTAAAAATCTCTGTGTTTTTACTTTACTGCTTTTTATTATTCCGCAACAGTAGTAGTTGGAACACCAAGAAGAACCAGGTTCTCCTACTGAGACAACACTCGAAAATTGGGTACCACACAAAGTAACCTATATTCTTGTGCGGTATTGAAGTCTAAAACAACAATTGGTATCAGAGCAGGTTATCCTTGAAAGGCTAACACCTTGGAGAAGATCAAGATGAGTGCACCACCTGGAAATTGGGAAGGTCAATCAACTGCAAGGCCACCACTCTTCAATGGCCAGTACTACTCATGGTGGAAAATAGGATGAAGGATCACCTAATTGGAGAAGACTATGAACTCTGGGACATAGTCACTGATGGTCCTCAAGCTACTATGACGAAGACTGCTGAAGGTATAGATATACCAAAGACAAGAGTTGATTGCACTGCGAGGATCTAAAGAAATGGGAGAAGAATGCAAAGGCCAAAAAGTGGCTAGTGTGTGGACTAGGTCCAAACGAGTACAGCAGAATCCAAAGTTGCACCACTGCAAAAGAGATTTGGGACACCTTGAAAGTATCCCATGAAGGAACACCTCAGGTAAAAAGGTCAAGAGGTACTCTACTATACTCTCAGTATGAAAACTTCACTATGAAACAAGGAGAGACTATTCAAGAGATGTACACAAGGTTCACAACCTTGACTAATGAACTGAAGTCTCTTGGAAGAATCATTCTTGAAGATGAAAAGGTTGAAAAGATCCTAACTAGGGTCTTACCTATTTCTTGGGAAAGCAAAATCAATGCAATTCAGGAATCTAAATATATGGCAACCCTCAGATTGGATGAGCTAATTGGAAACCTCACTGCCTATGAACTGAGAAGGCAAAAAATGAAGATGGATGGCCCAAAGAAGGAGAGGAGTCTAGCCCTAAGAATCACTGAGGGAGCAGATCTGGAAGATGATAAGATGGCCATGATCACCAAAGAATTAAGAAACTTTCTCATGAGGAAGAAAGGCATCTCTAGAGGAGGAAACTACAACAAAGCAAAGGCTCCAGAAAGACCAACCAACGACGGATGTTATAAATGTGGTAAGACTGACCATTTCATATGAGAGAAGGAACAAGAGGAAGGAACAGGTTCAACCCAAGATAACCACAAAAAAGGCTATGGTTGCTGCTTGGGGGGAAAGTTCAGATAAAGAATCAGAAGATGGAGAGACTGAAGATCAGGCGCTCATGACAATTGGAGAATCAGACAAGGAATCACATGAAGAACCAGAGGTAAGTATNCTTGAAACTGATATTCTAGAACTAAAATCTGAAAACTTAAAGCTAAAGCTAGGATCAAGTAAAAAGGTTGTTCATCATTCTCATATCATGTTAGAAGAAAACATAGGAAAATTAAAAGATAATATGTAACAAATAAGAACTCTTAATGAACAACTTGACAAAGTCAAACATGAATTAGATCGAACCTGTAAAAGGAATAAATCCTCTGGCGCCCTGATATGGCTTCAAGAGAATCATAGTAGCAACAGGAGAGGGATTGGCTTTGGAAGTCAATTGCCCAAGTGGGATCCCAAAAACAAGTATCTCACTCTTCCTGAGAATAAAATATGCACCCATTTTGGTTAGAGTGGGCACTACAAATATGAGTGTACTGCAAAAAAGCAGGCCAGTCTAAAAAATGAGAGGTTTGTAAAAGGGAAAAACTGGCTGCCAAATTGATCCAGGAAAAATTTGATTCATTCATTCTCTCATAGAAAAGGACCCAAACTAGTTTGGGTTCTTAATAATAACCTTTGATACCTTTTGTAGGTTCAAGTGAGAGGAGGCAGTCAGATTTGGTACTTGGATAGTGGCTGCTCAAAGCATATGACTGGGAACATGGGACAATTCCTTTCACTTGAAAGTCTCAAAGGAGGAAATGTCTCCTTTGGAAACGGAAAGAAGGGTGAAATCATTGGGGTTGGTAAGGTAGGTAAGGATGATACACGATCTATTGAACAAGTGTATCTAATAGATGGCTTGAAATATAGTCTAATCAGTGTATCACAACGATGTGACAGAGGTAACCTGGTTGCTTTTACTTCCACAAAATGTTTTGTGATTAACCTGCTTACTGACAAGATTGTTTTGCAGGGAAAAAGAATGAATAACATCTATGTCATAGACTTGTCCACACTGTCTGAAAATGAACTCACTTGCCTAAGTGTGTTGGACAGTGATCCCCTCCTGTGGCACAAACGACTTGGTCATGCAAGTCTAACTCAGCTTAACAAACTAGTCTCTAAGGACTTAGTGGTAGGACTTCCTAACATTAAGTTCAAGGAAGACAAAGTTTGTGAGGCATGTGCCAGGGGGAAGCAGGTAAGGTCCTCGTTCAAAAGTAAGAAAATAGTCAGTACCACCAGGACATTGGAACTGGTTCATGTGGATCTATGTGGTCCTATGAGAACTCTGAGTAGAGGTGGTAAGAGATATGTGATGGTGCTAGTTGATGATTATTCAAGGTTCACTTGGACCTTATTCCTGGCATCTAAGGATGAAGCATTTGATATGTTCACCTCATTTGTCAAGAAAACTCAAAATCAATTAGGACATCAACTAGCATCAATAAGATCTGACCATGGTACTGAATTTGAGAATACTAAGTTTGCTGAGTTCTGTGATGAACATGGTGTTAATCATAACTTTTCTGCTCCTAGAACCCCACATCAAAATAGGGTTGTTGAAAGGAAAAACATAACTCTAAAAGACATGGCAAGAATCATGCTCCTATCTAGCAAACTACCTCACAGCTTCAGGGCTAAAGAAATAAATACTGCTTGTTACATAATCAATAGATGCATGACTAGACCTATGGTAGAGAAAACTTCCTATGAATTACTTAAAGGGAGAAAGCCCAACATATACCACTTTAGGGCTTTTGGATGCAAGTGTTTTGTACACAATATTGGCAAAGATTCCCTAGGAAAATTTGACCCCAGAAGTGATGAAGGAGTATTCTTGGGATATTCATCACATAGTAAAGCTTATAAAGTGTATAATAAAAGAACTATGTGTGTAGAATAAAGTATACATGTTGTCTTTGATGAAACTAACATTCTTGCTGAGAGACAGGAACCTGAAGATGAGGAGCTTGGACTGGTAAGAAGCAGTGATCACACTGAAGCAAGCATGAAAGGTGGAACAGGTGATGGACCAGGTTCAACTACCCTAAGCATCATGACAGGGGGAACTCAACATATGCAACCTGTCCTTATCCGGCTCTACAGCAACAAGACATCATGGAATCATCTAGGAATGAAAAACTTGTACTTAAGCCACACAAATATCAAAGTTCTCACCCTCTTGAGAACATTATAACAGATTTGGCATCTGGAATCAAGACAAGATCATCCTTGAAAAATCTGTGTGCATTTGATGCTTTTGTATCCATGATCTAACCAAAGAACATTGGGGAAGCCCTACAAGATGCTGATTGGGTAAATGCCATGCAAGAAGAGCTGAATCAGTTTGAAAGAAGTCAAGTGTGGCACTTGGTACCCAGGCCATTGGATAGATCTGTAATTGGCACCAAGTGGGTCTTCAGGAACAAGCTCTATGAGGATGGAACTGTTACAAGGAATAAGGCAAGATTAGTTGTTCAAGGATATAGTCAAGAAGAAGGAATTTACTATGATGAGACCTTTTCCCCTGTGGCAAGACTGTAGGCAATCAAACTTCTTATAGCATTTGCTGCACACATGGAATTCACTCTTCATCAGATGGATGTTAAGAGTGCCTTTCTCAATGGCTATCTGAAGGAAGATGTATTTGTCAAGCAGCCTCCAGGTTTTGAAAGCAAGGAGTCACCTGACCACGTATACAAACTCGACAAGGCTCTATATGGTCTCAAACAGGCACCAAGAGCTTGGTACAAACGATTATCAAAATTCCTGCTAGAACATGGGTACAAACGAGGCAAAATTGATAGTACCTTGTTCTTAAGGGAAAGGGTAAGATCTCCTGGTTGTGCAAATATATGTAGATGATATCATATTTGGGGCGACTTCTGAAAAATTGAGTAAGGAATTTGCTATGCTAATGGGAAGTGAGTTTGAGATGAGTATGATGGGTGAGCTAAACTTTTTCTTAGGCTTGCAAATTAAGAAAACCCCAAATGGAACAATGATCCACCAACAAAATCATGTGAAAGAATTGCTCAAGAATTTTAAAATGGAAGACTCAAAAGAAATAGACACTCTCATAGCCACAACTACAAAATTGGATGTGGATGGACCTGGTTCATCTGTTGATCAGAAGCTTTATAAAGGGATGATTGGGTCTCTATTGTATCTCACTGCCAGCATACCTGATATTGTGTTCAGCGTGGGATTGTGTGCTAGGTTTCAGGCAAATCCAAAGGAGTCCCACCTCACTGCAATATAGAGAATTTTGAGATATTTGAAAGGTACCACTGATTTGTGCCTTTGGTATCCTAAAGGTAGTAATTTCGACCTTGTAGGATATGTTGATGTTGATTATGCAAGATTCCTGGTTGACAGGAAAAGTACTTCAGGTATGGCTCACTTTTTGGGTTCATGCCTTGTGTCTTGGGCTACCAAGAAACAAAATTCAGTAGCCTTGTCTACTGCTGAGGCTGAATATGTGGCTGCAGCCTCATGTTGTGCCCAGTTGTTATGGATCAAACAACAACTCATGGACTTTGGTATTGATGTGGGATGCATTCCTATATTTTGTGATAACACTAGTGCTATTAGTATGACGAAGAACCCGGTTCATCACAAAAAGACTAAGCACATAGATGTTAGACACCATTTCCTAAGGGATAACTATGAAAAAGGAATGATCTCAATCGAATTTTTTGCTACTGATCATCAAATTGCTGATATATTCACTAAAGCACTTAGTAGGGAGCATTTTTGAGAGAAACATGATGGAATTAGGGATGATTAAGATCACCGGATTGAAGATAAAGAAAATATTTTTTATATAAATGAATTTTTGGTTAGAAAATTTTAATTAGGTGCTTAATCAGATTAATAATTGCTCAGCATCATGTCTTTATTTCCATACTCTTGTGACATGTATTAATATGATTCCCTTGATACTAATAATGTTTATCTATCTTTGTAAATTGAGGCAATTTAAAGATTTCAAACAGGATGAACCTGGTTCATCTATGGTGATTCATCGAACTGACAAGGTACGTACTCTTCTCCATATAGTAATTCAATTACAGTCACACATGAGCAGGAGTCTATCTATAATTGGTTCATTCCTAACTCTTTGTACTAATCCATAAATGAACTCGTTCCAAGGAGTCCCATCAAACACTCAATTAGCCTAGAAATAGGGAACTCTTAACCGTCAAATCAATGACACTCCTACAATCATTAGACTTCCACTTGAATAAATTTTTATCCGTTGTAAAATTAATGGCCATATGTTATAAAAGGCAATTTTTACTCCTCTCTTCATAAAGTTTCCTTCAAACCAAATTTAACTCATATTACACTACCCAAAACTTGCAACTCGTCCTTTCCTCTTAACAAAGCATAAAAATGTCTTCACCTCCACCAGCCTCTTCGTCTAATTCCTCACCTAATCATTATTATGATGGAGGAAATTCTGAATCAGTCTCCAATTCTCCATCTGTTTACAGCTCTGAATCAGCAGAAATTCCATCATCCCCTGAAAATACACACGTTCTTGAACCCACTCCAAACCCTACTCCTGCCCCCAAGAATCGTCGTCTTAAAGTTCTTTCCTGTAAATCTGTTGCTTCTGGGGCTAAAGAAAAATTCTTGGAGGACCTTATTAAAGAAGACAAAGGTACTAAGTTAGATTCATCCAATAAGTCCTTCAAATCAGCTAATGAGAAAGAAGCACCTGGTTCAACCAGTTCTGAAAAAGGTAATCTTGAAATCGATTCTGAATTTACTTCTGCTGATAAAAGATTCGTGTTGGTAGGGTCTGTTGTTGATGTCGAAATACCTGGAAGAAAGAATGGTGGGATAAAAGAAAGAATTCTTGATAGAGGGGGAGAAGAAGATGTGAGGGGATCTAGGGAGGATGGTGCCACGCTGGTTATCAGTGGCCCCATTCCTGAAACTATGGGAGAAGAAATCATTGATTTAGGGGGAAGCATAGTAAAGGAAGCTGCAGCAGGTCTTGCAAGTCTGAAGAAAGCTACAGATGAACCTGGTTCATCGGGGGAAGAAACATTGGCTGAAAGGTTGAGAAAACTGGGGGAGTCTTATAACCCCAAGAGAAGAAGGAGTCAGAAACCCAAGAAGGCAACTCACCCAGTTCCTTTAAAGAAAAGGAAAATTTCTGAAGTTGCTGATGTTTCTGCTCCAAAATTTAGAGCTACTTGTAGCACTGTGAGAGAAGAAGAACAGAAATTAGAAAAGGCTCTGAAGGAGAGCAAGAAAAAGAGGGCAGCAAAAGGAAAAGCAAAAGTGGGAGAGCCGGTTGAGGCTATTGACATTGAAGAGACTGGGTTGGACCTGGTCCAACAGGAGGAGCAACCTGCTCCAGGTGTGGCTGAGACATCAAAAGACACAAAGGCTAAGGCTTCTTCAAAGAAGTCAGCTAGGATGTCTGTCGCACCAACAAGATCTATTAAGAAGACCAGGGCCAAGCAAAAGAGTGTGAAAGTTGTTTATGATGATGATGCAGACTGGAGTGGAGAAGAGGAGAAGGAAATTAGAGTGGTGACAGACAGAGTTACCATGTTTGGAAAAAGAAAAATTTTAAAGGGTAAGCTGGTGAAGGATTTAGAGGAGCCTGGAATGCAATATCTAATGGAAACTATGGAGGTAAAAGGCTGGAAGAACCTGGTCCTTCGCATGGAAGGCAGGCTGGAAAGAGATGAGTTGATAGAGTTTATGGGAAATGCAAGTATCAAGGAAAGCAGGGTCACGTCTATGGTCAAAGGAATTGAGGTTTCCTTTGTTGTCAAAGAACTAGGTGTTATTCTTAACATACCAGTTGAGGGCTATGAGGACTATACAAGGCAGAGATGGCCTTGTCTAGATGGGATGGCCTCAGCAATCGACATCACCATATTCTTTAGTGATAGTGAGAAGGAGATTGAACCCATGCCGGTTTACAAGAGTGAGATGAAGCCCGAGCACAAGCTACTCTTTGAGTTCGTCATCAAATTCCTACTGCCTAGACAAGAAAGAAGGCACATGGAAAATTATATGGATCTTACATTGATGGAATGCTTGTACAGGGGAAATCAAATTAATTGGCCAGCTTTTATCATCCAACACCTTGAGAGAGTGGTGAACGGAACCAAGGCACACGCAATTCCTTATGGCTTCATTCTGACAGCAGTGCTTGCACATTTTGGGGTTCTAGTAAAGAAGGCTGAGATGGCTACGACCAAAGATTATTTTGGGAAAGAAACTTTGCTTACATGTGACTACAATGTCAATGTTCTTGTGGATGAACCTGGTTCATCTAGGAAGCGACCAGTCAACAGAAAATTTAGAACTTTGGTGCAAGAAAACGAGATTAAGGATATGGAGATCCTTCGCTTGAAGTCTCGTGTGATTGAGGTTGAAGAAGAGCGGGATGCTCTTAGAGATGAATTAGCAAAGGAGAAAGAAAAGAACGAGGGTGTTCTTTAGCAGATATTGTCTCTCGTACAATCCAAGTCCACAACCTCCATAGCACATTCCCATCCTTAGGCTTCTCAGAGCTTCCATAACCCATCTTAAGACCAGTTATCAGTTTCAGTTCTTTTTATTTTTTTTGTTGCTCATGGTTGATTGTTTTTGTTTTTCTGTGTGGTGGTTGATTATCGTTACTTATCAATGAATTTTGCTTTTAATTATTGACTTGTCTCAATTACTGAGTTGGCTAACATTTATCGGTTTCTTGTGTTGATTAATCATGCTTTGCACCTGCAGTTGCCTCAATGGCCATGAGTAATAATTAATAAAACTGGTAAGTATCTCATTTTGCAAACTTTTCGATGATGCCAAAAGGGGGAAGATATATATGTGCTGAACTTTCTGAACTTTTCAAAAATATTTTTAAGTGATATTTATAACCTAATGAACCTGGATTCTCTATGATTAATTCTTAAGGCCATACAAAGTTCTTTGAAGTGTATACATGATTAAGCACAGAGTTTGTCATCATCAAAAAGGGAGAACTTGTTGACCCATGTCACTACATAGTTTTGAAGATTGACAAAAGGCTGACTAGTTGAACCAGGTCCATCAGAGCATACATCTTGGACTGACTAGCTGGCACATGAACTGTATATGCTTAGGAGATCATTTGAATATGAAATATCAATGAACCAAGAGATTGTCTCCTAATATGAGAAGTTTGCAAACTGATCTGATTAATTGAATTCGAATTCAGCAAGGAAAGTAACAAAAGAAAGAAAGTTGAGTTTGGTTCGAATTGGTTCACCTAGGTAGAGTTGAACTAGAATGGGAAGACAAGCTCAACGACTGACTCTATAAATACTTGATGTATTTTTGCTGGACTTCAACACGCACAAAGCTGAAGTGAATCAAATTCTGAAAGCAAAATTCGCAGAGTTATTTTTGCTAGCAGAATCATTGTGCGATGTAAAGGCTACAGTTCAACTAGAAGAACTAGTTCCATCTGATTGATTATTGAGTCTAGCTGATTGTACTAGGAGTTTTTAATATTGTATCTTTCAGCTTTCATAGAAGCAATTGTAATAGGTACGTATTGATCAAGTTAGAGTTAACTTGAGGTGTGTAGAAATTATCTAGGGGCTAGTTACTACAAAGGGATTAGAGTTAATCCTTAGGATTACAAAAGAGCTTATTTTGTAAGTCCGTTTGGCTCAGAGTTTTTAGTGAAGAGTTGAGAAAATCCTACTGAGGTCGTGGATTTTTCACCTTTTGAGCCAGGTGTTTTCCACGTAAAAATCTCTGTGTTTTTACTTTACTGCTTTTTATTATTCCGCAACAGTAGTAGTTGGAACACCAAGAAGAACCAGGTTCTTCTACTGAGACAGCACTCAAAAATTGGGTACCACACAAAGTAACCTATCTTCTTGTGTGGTATTGAAGTCTAAAACAACACATCTCAAGTTAAATGCAAGGTATGTATATGGCCATGGAAGTTAGGAGCAAATTGGGATTTTTGGAGGAAAAACCTAGAAATTGGTAATTTTGATTTTACCACGAATTGAGCATGAATATTTGAGTAAATTGTGTATTTGAGCTAGTAAAGCTATGGATAGAGTTTATCTTCAAGAAATTTCGGAATCCGGGCGCGTGGGCCCGAGGGAATTTTGGTCAATTCTTCGAGCGGAGTTGGAAATTTATATAATTTGAATTGTTAACAAATATTAGAGTATATTTTCATTGGTTTGTCGTTATTTGGATAGTCTTGGGGTGTTGTACATCAATTGGAGTCGTCAGAAGGGTTTGGAAGACGTTTATGGAATTTCGGAGCGAGGCAAGTCTCCTTTCTAACCTTGTGAGGGGGAATTGTCCCCGTAGGTGAACTAATTAAATGTGTGCTACTATTTGTGGGGGCTACGTACGCACGAAGTGACGAGGGTCTGTGCGTATCTACTATCATGTTTATATCCGGGTAGTCTAGGACCCAAAAGCATGTTTTAATTGTCGTATTTGTAATATTATTGATGAAAATAAAGTGTTTAAATGTTACTGAACTTGGTAAAAATGGATTTCTGGAAAAGATTTAAATACTATTTTTGTGACCTTTAAAAGAGAAATTTATCATTTACTTGAGTATTTGTTTTCCCGATGTAGTCAGGGGTGGACTGTTTGATTGTGCATGACTGTGAGAGACCGCTTGGCAATTTACATTCCGCGGGTGAAGTGTTATTTCCCCCCACTCTCATGGGAGCGGGTCGTACGCCACGGCGAGATTGAAAGATGTAAGTATGTTTCGGGCCGTTCGACCCTCGGCACTGCACAAATATGACTATTATGATGGCTCAGGCCGGTTGTCCTTATTCCGTATGCGCATGTTAAATTGTTAAAGATTTCATGGGTTTTTAAGTGATAAGATATTTGGGGGAAAATGAAGTAGTAATTGTTTATTTACTTCCAGTATTTATTTGAACTAAAGTTATCTTTAGTGTTTACTGTTTTTATCATCCTCGTATGCCTATTACTGATATCATATCTTGTTAAATTATTTGGTTGGACCTTAGTGAGTGTCAAGTCGACCTCTCGTCACTATCTCTTCAAGGTTAGGCGGGATACTTACTGAGTACACGTTGTTTTCGTACTCATGCTATACTTGTTGTGCATTTTGTTGCACATGTACCTTCATAGCAATATGGCTGACTTCGAGACTTAGACGAGCTGCATCATTCGGAGATGACCCACAGTCGGCAGAGTCTTCCTCTATATATTGTATTTTCATTTTTATTCCTTTTCCAATTTGTATTTCGGACAAGCTTTGTAGAATTTGAAATTTTTTTAGAAAATGCTCATGTACATGTGTCACCGGGTTCTGGGATGTGTTTGGAATGTATTTTAATAAATGGAATATTGGACTGTTATTTCTAATTAATGGATTTTATTTAGATATTGCGTGTTAAGTGAAAGGTAATGATTTCAAAAATACTAAAATAGGAAATTTAACTTAACCATTTAATGATTGGCTTGCCTGACAATGGTGACCGGCGCCATCACGACCTTATGGATTATGGGTAGTGACAATATGAATGGAAAGATGAAGTTGTTTGGGAAATAGACCATGTAAAAGGCAATTCTGCAAAAGCACATGTTTAAAGGATGAGTTTGGATACATGTGTGTATTTCATTTGGATGGAGAGAAATTTTAGATTGTTTCAGCAAAAAGTGAGATTAGTAGAGACTATGGTTAAAATAATTGCTCAAGAAGTATATTGTAGGGGTCATATGAAGAAGAAACTAACAGGGAGTATGAAGCATTTGGAAACATATCCTAGTAGTTGATGTTTTAATACTAGTTCTGTTTGTTTTTGCATAAGGAATTATTCCCTAGTAATGAGTAGATGAGAAGTTCACAATATTGTTGGGACAGAATGTCCAAACTCTTGTTGATTTGTGTTGTACTTATTTCTTACTCGTTGGTGAATAAAATTATTTGTTTACCAAAAAAAGTAAAAAAATAAAAAAAAAATGGTTCTTCATAATACCTCGGAAAGAGAGTCATCCTAGCTCTGACCGCATGACACGTATCATACCTCGTCCTGAAACATGTAAAGTAAGAGGGACCATGGAGGGGGCCCCTAAGGCCTGAGTACACAACAGCGGTACTCGATAAGTGTCAGAGACTCTCTCTAACTTAATTTCGTGGGACAAACTTTATAAAAAATAATGTATCAATATTTGATATAAAACGATAAGAAGTTTAACAATTCATGATCCTTGTCATTTTAAATAATAAATAAGTAAAATGTAAACCACAATATAAACTTTTCAAATATTTACATCAATCCAAGATTTTGGATAAAATCATACAAAATCATTACATTTATTTTAAGTCACTGAAATAATTTTCGGCTCCTTAGGCCTAAACATAAGAAAAATATCATTACCTTTTACTGGGAGTACTATACCATAACCGACATAAGAGGGTCAACTAGGTTATGTACCTAGCGGCAAGTATCATATACTCTAATTGCTCAGGCCATCTCATCGCAGTGCTGTACGAATTGACATAGCCATGCTAATAATAGCACAAAATAGTCCTCTCTCGAGGGAGAGCAATCTGTCGTAGTCTATACCACAAAGTGTCCATCTACGCGTACACCGGCACGTATAGTTTCATGAAAACGAACACAATATATCCGAAATCAATCTCGGTGAACACAAGTAACTCCCAAAATATTTGATACTTCAAAAGTAGATTCATAGCATAGTAGCTTCAAATGATATATTTTATTAGCTCATAGAATTTATAGAAAATACAAATCATTTGAACAAAAATTAAATAAATAACCTTTTACATGCTACAACCTTTAGCAATTTAACATCAATCTTTAAAAGATACCAAAAGTGCTATTTTGTTCATCAACTTCCAAAACAGGTACTTTTCATGAAAACTTATCTTTAGCACTCAAATATGTATATTCTTGTCAATACGTAAGTTTTGATAAATACTTATAACATGTACCTTGAGTGTCATTTTGCCAACAAGATTTAAAATAAAATTTTATAAAACGACATGACACTACATATGCAACATAATATTCTAGTAAATGGAAACATCCGTACTTGTTTGTCCCCACAAACACGAAAGCACATTTGCAAACAACTTAAGTATTAACTTGACACATGATTTTAGATAAAGTTACTCAAGAAGAGTAAGTTTTAACCAACTTACCTCGCTTTCGCTTTATTAACTCCCACAAGCTTTCAATCCTCTTCCATCATTTCAATATTGATTAAAATGCCCAAACATCACCAACAAGTCGATATCTACAATTAGATATCCTAAATACATCAAAATATGACCTAAAATATTGATCAATATCCATATATGGATCATACGTTGGCTACAAGTCTCCAACAACTCAAATCGCCAAATAGATTTACAAGCTATGCCATTCAACTTCATTCTTATATTTTAATACTCATTCAAAATCATTAATGATACTACATCAATTTTACAATGCCACCAAGTTACTATTCCTCGTCTTTCATAATCAACACTTGCAAAATATACAATTCAGGTGATTACTTAGTTGATCACTTCCAACTTTTGCTAACAAATAACTCCATAGTCATTGTATACATAAATTTCATTGCCAAGATTAATACTCATTTTCTCTCTTATTTTCTCAAATGTACAGTTCATGCCATGAATTAGAGTTTTATAATCCAATCTTTCAACCATTAAAACTTATAATAAATGCTTCAAATACTTCTAACTAATCATAATAAACGAGTTTGAAGCATTGAAATTACCTCTAGTAGCTCAATCTTGAAATTACAACTTTGGTGATTTTAGTGTTCTTGAGATTTTGATGATGAAATCTAGCATTGGATGTAAGAATGATGTTAGAACTCTAAAAATCAACCTAAAAAATTATTAACAACTTACCTTGGTTAATTGGACTTGATTTGAGCTTAAAATGTCACTCATTTGAAACTTTAGTCTATCATGTAATTTCCAACTTGATTTGTCCCAATGGCTCTCCTTATGCCATATATCACTTCAAATACACTTTGTACACTCATTATCATATCTAATTTATATCCATCATATTAATAGTCCTCGTTTACACACAAAATAATATACTTAGCACAAATAAACTTTCTTAAATGCGCTTAAGGGTGATACATTCTAGGTGTTATTATGGTGTTTTGATCACACAAGAGAGTTTGTATGAGGCTTTTGGACTTGTGTGCGTGTACGGTTTGGAGACCCGAGGGCTTGGCTGAGTTTTGGATAGCCTACGGACCTTTTGATCTTTGAGAAATCTAGTTTTTAATCTTCAACTTTCATCTTGTGTGTTGCGCTTCATGATTGCAAGGCCATTCTCGCGATCGCAAATGGGACCTGGGACTTGGTAGGATTTAGTTCTACATGAACGCGAGACCTCAGTCGCGAACGAGGAGCATCGGGGGGTTTGCTCTTCACGAATGCGACCAAACACACGTGAACGCGTGACGTTAAATAGGCTGGGTAGGGGAGTTGATGTAACTCTACGCGAACGCGAGCCTAGTCTCGCAAACGCGGAGGTGAGGCGGGCTACACCTTCCCGAACTATGGAGTTACTCGAGGTCGCGTAAGCTAGCTAGTCCATGCTCTTCGTGAACGCGTCAGGTTTCACGCGAACGTGATGAACACCTAGCGCCATTGAATTAAAATAGTCCCAAAATGGGATTTTTGTTCCATTTTTTCATTATCCGCGATTTAGAGCTCGGGAAAGGCGATTTTGGGAGATTTCAAGGGAAACATTGGGGTGAGAATTCCTAACTCATTTTTGGTTAAAGTATCCGTATCTGTTGTTGTTTTTAGCATTTAGTTGGTGCTTTAAGTTGGAACAATTGTGAAAATGCTCTTGGTTAAATTTGAGGATTTGAGGGATGAGTTGATGTTGGAATTTAGTAAAATGGTATGGTTGGACTCGTGGTTGAATGGGCGTTCATATTTTTGTAACTTTTGTCGGGTTTCGAGATGTGGAACCCACTATTGATTTTTGAGTTGAATTTCGGATTTTAATTTGAAAATGTAGAATCTTCGTATAGAATTGATTTCTATAATTCGTTTTAAGTATATTGAATTGCTTGTAACTAGATTCGAGGCATTGAGACACCAAATTGCATGGCAAAGGTTTATTTGATTCTTGAGTTGGTTGCAAAGCAAGGTAAGTGTTGTGGTTAAACTGCACTTGAGGGAGTAGGACATGGTTGTCTATTTGCTATGTGATTTAATGTGCGCGTACAATGTATATGTGAGGTGACGAGTACTTATGTGTTGTAGTTGAGTCAAAGCATGCGTATGGAATTTGTTCATTTAGAATAATTGCCTATTTAATTAAGATATTCCTACTTAAGTTTATTGTTGTTTATTTGATCATTATTCATGAAATTATTGCTAATTTAATTACTGTTGAATATTTTGGAAGGTGAGGTTGGTATTCTGGTATGAAATTGATTGATAAGTATATACCCCCATATTTAAAATACTCTTCCGAATTTATATTATCATTTCATGGTAAGGAAGAGTGTAAAAGCACGAAGGGTGATGTCATGACATTTATACTATTTATATTATCATTTTCATGGTGAGGAATATTGTAAAAGCACGAATGATGATATCATGCCATTTTCACATTATTATTTATATATTTATGAAGTGAGGAAGAGAGTTAAAGCACGAAGGGTGATGTCGTGCCATTTAAATTATTTATTCATCATACCTTGGCAAGAAATAAAGTTAAAGCACGAAAGGTGATGTCGTTCCATTCATATTATTTATTTATCATTTCATGGGAAGAATGAGAGTAAAAAAAAAAAGGGTGGTGTCGTGCCATTTTTATATTTCAGCTACCGATTTTGTTGTTGATGAAGTATTTGGCTGTTACATGACACTTCCTTGGCTGAATTTTTAAACCATTTCCCTTCACATGTTCCCTCCCAAATTTGTAAAAATTTGTTAACTGTTGTGTTCAATATTGCTTCGTATATGTATATACTTGCACATGTTGTTTAAGTATGTGTATTGTCATAGCCTCGTCACTACTTCATCGAGATTAGGCTCGACACTTACTAAGTAGATGGAGTCAGTTGTACTCATACTACACTCCACACTTCTTGTGCGGCTTTTGGAGTTGGTCCCAGTGGCGTACCATAGACTTGATTGGATTCAGCTACCCAGAGGAGATTTGAGGTATAACTGCACAGCGTCTGCAGTTCCGAAGTTCCCTTATACTTTATCTTAGCTATGTATTATCTTTCAAACAACTTGAATTTTATTCAGACCTTTATTTGTAATAATCTAGTAGCTCATGCACTTTTGACACCAAATTCGGGGATGTATTTGGATGATTCAGTTTTTATGGTATTCAACACTTTATTTCATTAATTAACATCCATTTAATTTGATTTTTTTTAAAATAGTTAAGATTATTCTAACGTTGGCTAGCCTAGAAACTGAAATATTAGGCCATCACGGTCCCGAAGATGAAAATTTTGGGTCGTGACAAGTTGGTATCAAAGCACTAGGTTACTTAGGTCTCATGAGTCACGAGTAAGCTTAGTAGTGTGTGAAGGATTGTAGACATGTAATTTTTGACCCTCCCCGAAATTTTGCCCATATTAGCATTTTAATATTTAGTTTAGGTCTAATATCGCTATTTTAACTAGTTTTAACTTTTTTGCTTTAGTTTATCACAAAAAAAAAATACAAAAAAATACAAAAAAATATTTTCCTTTATTTTAGCTAATAGGTATTTGATCTAGTTACTTTTAATTTACCTTAGTTTTCATGAAATTGAAAAATATTATATAGTCTTAGTTTTAGCTAATAGCTTTTGCTTTAGTAAATATTAAGTATTAGTTATATTTCTTTAATATCGTTACTTTATTTCTCCTTTAATATTTTTTTTAATTTGGATAACTAGTATCTTTGTCATGTTATTTATAAGTTTTCCTTAAGAAAAAGAAAAGGTAAAGGATAAGAACCAAACTAATTGCCACATGGCAACAAGATTCTTTTCTATCTTTTACCATAACAAATTCTCACCTGCACAATCACATGGGGGCCCACCTAATTATTTCTTTCTTTGGCTTTTTGTGCAAAATATATAGACACCTAACAGATATACTGACATATACAGAAAAGGAGGAGAGGAGAACGGATCGGAAAATTATAGGGAGGAGGAAAATAAACCCAACAGATCCCTCCTTCCTAATAAAAAACGTCTCACACCCCCTCGTCTCCACACTTCTCTGCCGCCAACACCAGACTCGCCGGAGCCGCTCCTCTCCAGCCTCCATCCCAACTCCCTCCTCTCATATCCAGTCGTCTCCACCCTCAACCAACAACACTAGCACCTTGACCCCCCCCCCCCCCCCCCCCTCCTTCTTCCTCACCCTTTCACTCTCAAAAACAAAAACCATTAAAACAACCTTGAACAACCCCATCTTCCTTCGTAAAAAGCCATGAATTCTTGCGGAAATTAACATCGGAAGAACTACAATGAAACACCTAAAGTCCAGCTCTTAAAAATACCATTAAAACACCCTCTTAATCACCCATCACCCCAAAAAATTATCACCCAGCAACAGCCACAAAATCTGCCCGAAATCAGGCCAAAATAGCTCGAAAACGAGCTGAAAAATGCTCCCCAAACCCAGCAACCATGAGCTGAAAAACAGCCCCAATTACCCAGCGAAAATCAGCAAAAAAACAACCTCTAACAGCTCCAAAATCGACCTGAAAAAACTGCCCCAAAATCAGTTGAAATCCCTCCACTAAACAACCATGAAATTAGCTGAAGATTACACAACAATCAATCTCCAAGAACGTAAAGAAAACATAGCCCAAACTCAATTGTAAATCAGTCCAAGAACCAATTCCAACCAGATTTTAAATCACAACAAAGAGAGTCGAGGTCCTCATTCGAGTGCTTATGTCGCGGATCTTGTCCGAGCTCTTTACTGGCACTGTAATCTTTGGGATTGATGTATTTTACTGACGTTGGGAGCTTCGTGTTTTCATCTATTAAAGAAGTTTATTTGCTGGATATGAAGGTTCATTCTTACCTTTGCTATTCGAATTTCTTAGTGGTTGTTTTCTTTTAAACTTCCGTTTGCTATTGAATCATTTTCCATGTGTTTGTTTGGGTTCTGTTTAACGCCTCTTTGATGAGAAATTTTGTGAATGCTTCGTTGTGAATTAGTTCTTCTTTAGAACGCTGACAACAATGAGTTTTGGGTTTAATTAGAATCAAGTTATGATTTTCATATTGTTTTAAATAGTTAATGTACTGAAAAGGGATTTTGGCCCAAGAAGGAAATAGTTGGAATTTAAGATTAGGTATAGACTTGTTCTGATCATTGGGTTCCTCATATAAATAATCAAATAGTTTTCCATGTGAATATTCAATTCTTTAGTGGCTCAAATATATGATTCTTAAGTTAATTATCAATTAATTGAGGCATGGATTTTGGTTGTTAAACTTTCTGATCAGTTACTTGATTAGCAAAGTATTAAATGTTTTTGGTAGCATATCATCCTGGTTCTCTTTATTTGTTAAGATTTGTATAAAGACTAGGTGTGCTATTTGGTTTAATTGAATGCAAAGAGATATGACCGTTAGCTAAATATTTGGCAATTGATGGGCTGTGAGTTTGTGCTTGATTTTATGAGGTTCAGATTTTATTTGGGAAATGGGCCATCAACCCCATAACAATAAACTCATAGGCTAATTCATGTTTATCTCATAAGGAATGATTGCAGATACTTTTCATAATTTAGAGGTTTAACCAATCCCCTAAATAATCTGAGGGTGATGAATATTTCCACAATCACTTCTCATAATTTATCATGGTTATGGGTACGGTTCCCGTGGCATGGTCACGATATGTAAATTTAATTCGGGTGTGCATTTCATGTGACCCGACCACAACTTTAATTTATTAATAATAATAAAATCACATGTTGTAATCGCGGACATATTTCATATGGCGCGGTTACGATGTGTCCAAAAACAACAAGTGCATGCCATTGTGACTTATTTTTTTTTCAAGATAAATCCATAAACCTTGAAAGCGGTTAAAAATTAAAAGGGCTAAATTCACAATAGGCTAAAACATGTAAATAATCAGATAATTAGGCCAAATATTAATAGTTAAGCGACCGTGCTAGAACCACGGAATTCGGGAGTGCCTAACACCTTCTCCCGGGTTAACAGAATTCCTTACTCGGATTTCTGGTTCGCAGACATTTTAAACAGAGTCAAAATTTCCTCAGCTTGGGATTTTAATAAATAAATGGTGTCCCGGAACACCGTAAAAATCCGGGTGGCGACTCTGAAACTAAAATAAATCACAAATCTGAATAATGTCACTTTAATTGGAAAAACTCCCTTGTTATCCCTTCACTAATTGGGGGGGGGGGGGGGGGGGAAGAGGTGTGACAAGGATCTATACAGAGATGTCTGTACTTACCTTCCAGAGGCTATGAAGTTTAGGAATGATATCACTTCTTCTTACTCTATCGTGCGAATTTTATTCTATCATCAATAATTGAACCATTCTATTCTTGTTCTCTCGCAGATGGCGAGAACACGTACTACATCTACCGCCGGACAGGAGCTAGAGTCCCTGGTGGCAACTATGACCAGGGGTAAAGGTCGAGGTTGCTCCAGAGGTCGAGGTAGAGGCAGAGGTAGAGCTTAGTCTAGAGCTCGAGCAACAACGCCTGTTGTAGAACCTTAAGTGGATTTGGAAGCGGAGGTTCCAGCTCAGACTTTACATGTTGGACCAGTTCAAGTCCTTGAAGGATTCATAGCTACTCCAGTCTTCAGGACGCTCTAGTACGTTTGGTGAGCCTTATGGAGGGTGTGGACAATAATGGTACATTTCCAGTGGCACCAGCCATCTCACAGGCTGGGGGAGGAGCGCAGACTCCCACTACTCCCACTTCAGAGTAGATGGCTCCCCAGTATCAGGCTCCAATAGTACCGTCGGTTGGGGTAATTTAGCTGGTGGTTGCGGCACAGGCCGGTGATAGGACCACCATATCTTATGAGACCTTATTGAGATTGGACAAACTTAATAAGCTCTTTCCAGTTCACTTAAGTGGTACACCTTCTGAGGACCCACAGGATTATCTTGATCTCTGCCATGAGGTACTGCGGAACATGGGAATAATTGAAAGCAACAGGGTCAATTTTGATGTATTTCAGATGGCTAGTTCCGCCAAGAGGCGGTGGAGAGATTATGTACTTACTAGACCAACTAATTCACCTGCACTTACTTAGGAGCAGTTCTCACAGCTGTTTCAAGAGAAGTTTGTTCCTATCACACTGAGAGAGGATTACCGCAGGCAGCTTGGGCGTTTTCGGCAGGGTAGTATAATTGTTACCTAGTATGAGACTCGATTTGTTGACTTAGCACGCCATGCCATCGTCTTTCTTTCTACTAAAAATGATAGAGTGAGGAGATTCATTGATGGACTCAGTTATACTATCAGGCTTCAGATGGCCAAGGAGACAGGGAATGATATTTCCTTCGAGTCAGTTGTGAATATTGCTAGGAAAATTGAGTTAGTTCGTGCTCAAGAGAGAGGGCCAATGTCAGATAAGAGGCTCCGTCATTCCGATAATTTCATAGGCGCCCCATCTGGAGGCAGTGTTACTTATGGTAGGGGTCATCCTCTCAGGCCATTCTATTCATCACTTCAGAAATCTCATGGTGCTTCAGGGAGCCGTGGTCGTATTTCTTCTCATCATGACTAGTTAGCTTACACTGCACCACAAACTCCTATTAATGCACCTTCGATCCAGAGTCATCAGAGTGGTTATCCAGGTCGACATGGCTAGTTCCAGGGTCAGGAGTCACAACAGCTGAGGGCTTGTAATACTTGTGGGGACTTTGGCACGTTGCTAAATTTTCGGTTCTCAGGGAAGCATGCAACAACAAGGTTCTCGTGCCATGATTCCAGCACCAACTATTCCGCTACTAGCCCAGCCAGTTAGGGGGAGGGGCCAGACAGCTAGAGGTAGAGGTCAAGTCGTTAGAGGTGGAACCCAGCCAGTTAGAGGTTGTCCTAGAGATGTAGCTCTGAGTGGTGGGGCCCAGCCCCGATTTTATGCTTTTCCAGCTAGGCCTGAGGCCGAGTCGTTTGATGTCGTGATCATAAATATTGTTTCAGTTTTCCATAGAGATGCTTCTGTTCTATTTGTTTCGGGATCTACTTATTCTTATGTGTCCTCCTATTTTTCTTCATATCTGGTTGTGCCTCGTGATTCTCTGAGTACTTCTGTCTGTGTACACACCGGTGGGAGATTCTGTTGTTCTAGATCATGTATATCATCCGTGTGTGGTTACTATTGGGAGTCTTGAGACTAGCGTGGATCTTCTATTCTTGATATGGTAGATTTTGATGTCATATTGGGTGTGGATTGGTTTCACCTTATCATGCTATATTGGATTGTCACGCCAAAACGGTGACCTTAGCCATGTTGGGGTTGCCTCAATTAGAGTGGAAAGGGATTCCTGGCTATTCTGCCAGCACGGTTATCTATTATGTGAAGGCCCGACGTATGTTTGAGAAGGACTGTCTAGCTTATTTAGATCATATATGCGATTCTATTGCAGATGTTCCTGCTATGGATTCATCTCATTTATCCACGAGTTTCCAGATGTATTTCCTGCATATTTGTCAGGGATTCCACCCGACAGAGATATTGACTTCCGTATTGATTTGGCGCCGGGAACCCAACCCATTTCTATTCCACCATACCATATGGTCCCGCCAGAGTTGAAGGAATTAAAGGAACGGTTACAAGAATTTCTTGATAAAGGCTTCATTAGACCTATTGTCTGGCACTGTGATGCGCCCATGTTCTTCGTGAAGAAGAAATATAGGTCTATGAGAACGTGTATAGATTAGATTATCGGATGCTAAACAAGTTCACTATCAAAAACAAATATCCATTGCCAAAAATTGATGACTTATTCGATCATCTTCAGGGTGCCAAGGTGTTCTCAAAGATCGATTTGAGGTCTGATTACCATCAGTTGAAGATTAGGGCATCCGATGTCCCTAAGACAGCTTTTCAGACTCGATATGGGCATTACGAATTCCTAGTGATGTCATTTGGGTTGACAAATGCCCCAACATCATTTATGGATTTAATGAACTGGGTATTCAAGCCTTATTTGGATTCTTTTATGGTTGTAATCATTGATGATATCTTGATTTAATCCAGCAGTCGAGAGAAGCATGAGCAGCATCTTCGGATTGTGCTTCAGACTTTGAAGAATAATCAGTTATATGCCAAATTTTCAAAATGTAAATTTTCATTAGACTCAGTTTCCTTTTTGGGGCATGTTGTATTGACAAAAGGTACAAAAGTGGATCCTAAGAAGATTGAGGCTATTCATAATTGGCCTAGACCTACTTCAACTACAGAGATCCGAATTTTCCCGGGTTTGGCAGGTTATTATCGTCGGTCCGTGGAGGGTTTTCATCCATAGCAGCCCCATTGACCAAATTGACCCAAAAGGGTGCCCCATTCATATGGTCAGACGAGTGTAAGTTGAGCTTTCAGAAGCTCAAAATTGCTTTGTCTACGACGCCAATGTTGGTATTTCCCACAGGTTCAGGATCTTATACGGTGTATTGTGATGCATCGTGCATTGGGCTTGGTTAATGCAGAATGGAAGAGTGATTTCTTATGCGTCTCGATAGTTGAACGTTCATGAAAAGAATTACCATGTTCATGACTTGGAATTGGCAGCCATTGATCATGCGCTAAAGATTTGGAAGCACTACATTTATGATGTCTCGTGTGAGGTATTCACTGATCATCGTAGCTTACAATATTTGTTCAAACAAAAAGATCTCAATTTGAGGCTGAGAAGATGGTTGGAGCTGTTGAAAGACTATGATATCACCATTTTGTATCACCCCGAGAAGGCTAATATGGTGGCCAGTGCTTTGAGTAGAAAGGTTGTGAGTATAGGCAGCATTGTGTATATCCCGATTGGTGAGAGGTCGTTAGCTGCAGATGTTCATACTTTGGCCAATCAACTCGTGAGGTTAGATGTTTCAGAGTCTAATCGGGTTCTAGCTTGCACAGTTGCTCGGTCTTCCTTGTATGAGCGCATCAGAGAGCGACATTATGATGATCCTCATTTGCTTGTCCTTAAGAACATGGTGCGACATGGTGGTTCCAAGCAGGTTGCTGTGGGAGATGACGAAGTTTTGAGGATGCATGGTCATATTTGTGTACCTAATGTTGATGGACTTCATGAATTAATTCTTGAAGAGGCCCACAGTTCCCGGCATTCTATTCATCTGGTTACCGCCAAAATGTATCAAGATTTGCGGCAACATTATTGGTGAAGGAGAATGAAGAAGGATTTAGTTGCATATGTAGCTCAGAGTCTGAATTGTCAGCAAGTCAAGTACGAACATCAAAGACCTGGTGGTTTACTTCAGAAGTTAAAGATTCCTGGGTGGAAGTGGGAACATATTACTATGGATTTTGTTGTTGGACTCCCACAGACTCAGGAGAAGTTTGACACGGTATAGGTCATTGTGGACAGGTTGACTAAGTCAGCACATTTCATTCCAGTGGCAGTTACCTATTCTTCAGAGCGGATAGCAGAGATTTACATCTGTGAGATTGTCCGCCTTCACGGTGTGCTTGTGTCTATCATTTCTGATCGAGGTACGCAATTCACATCGCACTTTTGGAGGGTTGTACATCGTGAGTTAGGCACACGGGTTGAGTTGAGTACATCATTTCATCCGTGGATGGAATGAAGTCCGAGCGCACTATTCAAATATGGGAAGATATGCTTCGCGCTTGTATTATGGATTCCGGAGGTGCTTGGGATTAATTCTTGCTACTTGCAGAGTTTGCCTATAATAATAGCTACCAGTCGAGTATTCATATTGCTCCATATGAAACATTATATGGGAGGTGATGATGTTCGCTAGTTGGCTGGTTTGAACCGAGAGATGCTCGGTTGTTGGGTAACGATTTGGTACAGGATGCCTTGGATAAGTTCAAGGTTATTCAGGATCGACTTCGCACAACTCAGTCTAGGCAAAAGAGTTATACCATCCATAAAGTTCGTGATGTTGCATTCATGGTTGGAGAAAGAGTATTGCTCCCGGTTTCACCTATGAAGGGTGTAATGAGGTTCGGAAAAAAGGATAAGTTGAGCCATAGGTATATCAGACCCTTTGAAATTCTTGAAATGAAGTAGCCTACAGGCTTGCACTACCACCTAGTTTATCAGCAATTCGCCCAGTGTTCCATGTGTCTATGCTCCGGAAATATCATGGTGATCCATCCCATGTGTTAGATTTCGGCTCCGTCTAATTGGACAAAGCTTTGATTTATGAGGAGGAGCTGGTAGATATTCTAGCCCGGCAGGACCGACAGTTGATGTCTAAGGGTTATCCATCAGTTCGAGTGCAATGGAGAGGTCAGTTGGTTGAAGCATCTACCTGGGAGTCCGAGTCGGACATGCAGAGTAGATATCCATACCTTTTCACGAGCCCAAGTACTTTTTCTAATTCCGTTCGAGGACAAATGTTTGTTTTAGAAGTGGAGAATGTGATGACCCAATAGGTCATCTTTAAATTTAACATTCAATTCTATGCTCTGAGACCTCGAATAGCATCATTCAACATTCCTCGACTTGCGTGAGCAATCCCGAAGGCGAGAATTTCTGGTTGTAATAAATACGCATCAAATATATATAATTATCAATTTATAAGATAATCAATTGCTTATATTTCTTATTGATATTATTAATACACTTCTACTTAGTGTAATTCTCAATGTATAAGCTAATCAATCAGTAATAGTTCTTAAGAACACTTCTACTTAAGTGTAACTATCAATGTATAGGCTATTCACTAGTCTTACATAAGGATATATCATCAGTATACTTCTAATTAGTGTAGTTATCAATTTATAAACTAATTACAACTATTACACTTTTACTTAGCGTAGTTATCAAAGTATAGGATACTCAATTATTATTTTACTTAACGATAACACTAATATATATACCTCTACTTACTGTAATTATGCATTTATAAGATAAATAATCAGTAACATTACCATTAATTAATAGACTTCGATTTAGTGTGTAATTATTAATGTTTAGGCTAATTAATTACTAACATTACTAAGGGAAGCCACTAATTCACTTCTACTTAATATAACTATCAACTTACTTATAAGATAAATAATCATGAATATTTCTTACGGATAACATTAATTAATACACTTCTATTTAATGTGTAATTTTTAATGTACAGACTAATCAATAACTAATATACCTACGCAAGAACTTATCGACGGTCTCCCTTACTATGTTTATTAAGAAATATAAAATAAAACTACATATTTATGTTATCGAAGGACGTCCATCGGTAAATTTTTTAAAAATTATAAAATAATTATTTATTATGTAGTAGCAAGGGACTTCCGTGGTTGACATAATGTTTTTTATTTTTTTTTTGTTAATACACCGAAGGAGGCCGTCGATATGGTAAATAAAATTTAAAATAATTGTAAATACAATACCAATTGAGTCCGTCGATACATTTTATTTTTTTTCTATTTATTTTTTCAAATATACCGAGAGAGTCCACCTGGAAAAAAAATTGACCTTATTTAGCGAGGGTGTCCGTCAGTACTTCCAATTAAATTTTGACCGGTCAAAGAATCTTAATTTACCGAGACACGTCAGTTGGAAAGTTTTTAAAAAACTTAAAAATTAACTTTTTTAAATTACCGATGGACTTCGTTGGTAAGTCCCACGGAATACCGACTTCCAAAAGTCTGAGGGTACTACTGCGTCGGTAAACAACTATGTGCTAAGATATCACAAGTACTAAAGGAAACTTTCTTAGATATTACATGACCATGTTTATCCCTTTGTAATCTAACAAAACAAAATTTGGCGCCTCCGGTAGGATGTGGAGTTGGGTGTTTGTTGGGTTTTTCCTTCCATGTTGAGCCAAAAGGTGTGCCACTTGATTTTATTCACGGAAGTTATGGTGGAGTGCTGGATTCCCCAACTTCCTCATTAAGTACCTGGATCATTGCTTCAATGTCTTGAGGGGATTGCGATATACGGGTAGCCACAATATTATCCTGCCAAAGGATAACTAAACCTCCCGACCTACCTTGGGCAGGCAATTCAATCAAGCCAAAGAAGTTGAAGTCGTCTTTTAGAGAAATATGAGTTTCCATCCTAGTTTCTAGAAGAGTGACCATGCAGGGATTATATATGTTAATTAATTCCCTGAAATTGTCATTATTTGCTCCCCTAATGTTCCAGATGACAAAGCTCGTGGATCTATTCATTTTTTGGGAGTTTGTTAGATGTGGTAAGCTGTTCTGATTCAGTAGTGGAGGGAGTTGGCTACCTCTCATTGATGGACTCATCACTACTGCATATTTTTCTATCGCAGTGTTGAGTGGTGGACAAATGTGAAGGGAGCACCTGTATAGGGCTATGGGGCAGCGATGAATATATTTCTTGTCCTCCAATTCTGGGAATAGCATAAGGGCTTCTCCTCGCAAGCTTGAGATTTCTGTGAATGAGGTTCTGTGGTCCTCCATTTCTCCTTGTTCATGTGGAGGAGCGGGTTGTTGGTGATCCATCTGCATGGGCATCTGATGTGTTTGTGGATTTTGAGTTTGTTGACGATGCCATGGAAAGAATAGGGGGTTTATGTTGATTGTCTCCTATGGAGTGAAGAAGGGTAGGTCATAGACTTGGTTCATGGTTAGGAGAGGGTTGAAGTGTTGTGGTAGTGTCCATTGGGCATGCATGTTGTGAAAGAGAGCTGGGGCTATTATCGGGGCTAATGGGTCTATAGCATTGGTTATCCACATATGGTTCATGTAGTTGTCGATTGCTAGTCTGATTCCCTTGGTTATCAGTTGAGCCAGGAAGTTTTGGTTTTGGACTATAACTATTATCTCTTGTCGATTGATGGTCAGGTTGAAGAACACTCCTTGTCCTTGCAGGCCCTACTCGATCCATGATAGGGGTGGTTGAGAGGGGGGATTGTTCGGGTTGCATATAGTGGGATATTAGGTGGAAATAGTGGGGGAGGTGGTGGTGGAAACAGTGGAGGAGTTGGTGATGGGTGTCAATTGGGAGATCTCGAATTTCGAGTTAGCCTGTGAGTTGGGAGGACTAGTCGAGTTGATCTCCTATTTAGGGGGATTAATAACCCCGGCATTATGAGATGAGGGAGAGGCGTGGGAATTAGGGAATGATTGGGGATTGTAGGAGTTAGATTTGGTTTGCATGGAAGATATATTATGCGCGTGTGTAGAGCTAACTTCTAGAGTGTCCATATGCATGTCTACTTGTCCAATAGTATTGTCATAGTGTGGATTGCATGTATTGGGCAAGAAGGGTGTGCTGGCGGCGCAGGAGGTTTTAGTGGTCTCTAGAGAGGGTTTATTACTAATATGAGAGTTGTCATTAGTATTAGTAGGGGAACTATCATTATGTCACTATCAGAGTGTATTGGTGGGGAGGTGTTAGGCTTAGCCACGCTTGTGCCACGTGGCGTTTCAGTGAGAGTTGGCTCCTTTGGAATTAACGATGACAGTGGAGAGTGGCCGGGTGAGGCAGTACCATCGATTGGGGTTCCTAGTGAATGATCAGAATATTTTTCCTTCGAAAATTTATGTGAGTTTGGATTTTAAAAGATTGGTGGTGTATAGCATGAGTATATTTATTATTGAAGGAGTCACTATTAATGCCAAGACTGTGAGAAGAATTGATAGCCTTAGGTTTGAAGTTTAACTTTTGAGTATTAATGTACTTACCTGAAGCTGTCTCATTAATCAAAACATTAATACCTTCATTAGTAGGTGTGGTAGAATGATCCTTGTTCACTCTTTGTTCTTGGTTATGCTTGCGTGACGAGCCTTTCGTTTTCTTTGGGAAGGACATTGTAAGCCATTCCTCGTTGGAGTCTCTGATGGTTAGATTTGTGGATGGGGAGGATGAATCTTTTATGTGGTCAGTGAGGACTTGTTTTTCCTTCTCTAATAGAGTTGAGCATTGTTGTTGGGTGTGACCAATTTCGCCGCATCTTTTACACAGAAGGTATTCACTTTCATAAACTATAGGCTGCTTGTGGGAAATGATGTATATATGGGATTTAACGGGGTGTTCTAATGCGACTTCAACACAGAGCCTTGCGTATCTTCCTCTTAGAGTAGCACCTGTGCGAGCATCGATCTTTAGAAGTTTTCCAATCAAATTACCAAACTTTTTAAGAATCATGCCGTCGTAGAATTATGTTGGTTATTCTGGTAATCTTAGCCAGACAACAGATAAAGTTTGTTTAGGTTGGCTGGCAACAAAGTTGGGTTCCCATTTTTTTTAAAAATAACCATTGATGAACCAGGGTCCCTGTTACAGCACCTTGATCATATTGTCTTCCTTTGTAAATTTGACAATGAAGTAGTCCGAGCCAAGGTCAATTAGGGGGAATGGTTCTGTAGGTTTCCATAGTTACTGAATTTTTTCCTTAAGATATTGGGGGGGGATTCTTTTTCCTAGTAGTTTTATAATTAGTGGGCAGGTACATGCGCTGCTTATCTTCATCAGAGAGTTATAAGGAGTTTGTGGGTTTAAGGAGGGTGGTGGGAAGCTGGTGGTCAAATTGGGTTCAAATTGTGCCGATACCCAGTTTTCATTACAGATATGCATATATGTGTCTTCCGTAAATTGAATGCCCTTTGTGAGGAGTGTTTATTTGAAGCTTGGTGGGGGATTCAAGGAATTTGATGGGCTAGCTATGTCTAGTGACTTTGGAGGAACAGGGATTGTGTGCATCTGTGAACGATTGACAGGGGTTGGATTGGTCATTTGATAAGGCGTGTAGAGGATGTTGGGGAGCTTCTCTCTCTAAAATGCACTTTTTGTTTGGAAATTTTTGGGTACTTCTTAGTAGTGGCGTTGTAGCTTTTGTCCAATTCCAATTAGATACGAAATACTAACAAGTTTCACACTTCTTACAATCTTGTCTCCAATTTATTGCCAGCCAATACACAAAATAACCGCATATAGCAGTTGATACCTTGTAGTGCCACCAGTTCACTGCAAAAAATTGAAGGACAGGGACACGAGAAATGGCTCACTCGGTCTTGAAAATCTCATTAGTCCACGATTTTATTTAGGAACTCCAGCTCTAAGGAGTACCCTGATCACCAATTTCATAAGGTTATCTTTAAAATATATACTGAGAGAACATGAACCCCAGGGACGTACCTGGGTCTTAGAATATGGGTTCACATGAACCCTTGCTCCTCTCCTAGCATATGGGTGCACCTCTATATGTGTGTGTGAGAGAGAGAGAGAAAATCAGTAAAATTTCAAAAAGTTTAATTTTGAACCTATAAATTTTCAAAAGTGTAATGGGTTTAGAGTAAGAGACTAAAGTTAAACCCGTCAAATATGAATTTTAAATCTATTTTTTTACACTAGTGCACCAATCCTCTTGAAATCTTGGAACCGCCTCTGCATCTCATTATTTATTCTAGAAGGCATATGCATCTGGAAAGATTGCATCAGTTCTGGCACGAGTGTAAAAATTAACAGAATAAGGAAATACCAATCAAAAGTATAGAGTTCTAGTAAAAGTTTAAACTTCTTAGTAATTGTACGTATTTATTAAAATGAAATACTGCATGATCAAAAAGGTTCAGATGGGATATTACAGAAGATCAGTTATGATTCGTTTCTCGGTTTGGGCTTCCATTTCTAGGTCGTCTTCAAATCGACAATTTTGCAGTAGTGTTGAATACATGAAAGAACATGGAATTGTATTAACATCTTCAGATATTTCATATCTTTGGAAATCCTACTCTTTTCCAACATAGACTTTTAAAAGATTTCATAATTCTTCATTCTTGATAAAAGGTTGTACATTTCCATTTTCTCATCCAGGTCTCAAGCTTTTTTTGGCTTTTTCCTTCGGGCTTCTTACGATTTTAACTCACGCCAAAAACTATTTATATTCGATAGCCGAAAAAGTATATAAAATTTACATAAGTTTTATATATAACATACAGAATAAATATATACACAAAAGGTATACAAATAATATATATTTTTACGACTATTATTTTGAGAACGGCTATATAATGTCATTTTCCCTTTTCCTTTTAAGATATCAAAGGTCTTTCTTCAAGAGATCCAAATACTCATTTCTAATTTCCCTAGATTTTCTAATAGCCTTCTCTACTCTCAATATCTAACTCCACGCTCAAGGGCAAAGCTAGAGCTTCGACAATAGGTTCGACCGAACCCAATAGATTCTATATTTATCTTAAGAAATTCATTAAATAATTACAAATTCTTACCTTAGAACCCAGTAACATAGAAAGACTAGAATCCTGAACCAGTAACTTCAAATCTTAGCTCCGCCTCTGTCCACACTTACCCAGCGGTATGAGCTTGTTAAGTCCCATATTGGTTGAGGGTCTGAGTTGTGGTCTCCTTATATTGTCTTGGCAATCCTTGGCTCATGAGCTAGTTTTTGAGATTGAGTTAGGCCCAAAATAAATTTTTTGACATGGTATCAGAGTCAGATCCATCGATCCATGTTGTTATATTTCTCAATGTTGGCCCCTTGTCTTTTGTTCTCCACGTTGTAGTTGTCAAGTCCCAAGTGTGCGGGGGATGTTACGTCCCACATTGAGGGAATGAGTTGTGATTTCCGTAAATGATTTTAATTTAGGAAATTTTGACCTCATGAGCCAGGTTTAGGGTTGAGTAAGACTCAATGTCCATTTTTCATAGAAGCAAAGCCTTGACAAGCTCACATATGATAATCTTGCTTCCCGTTCTTTTGTTTCACGTGCCCTAATATCATCTAATGTTCGAATTGAAGTATTAGACCGCTCGATACTATGAGTTCTTCCACTCCTACGACTTCTTTACAATTTAAGTTTTCCTCATACATCTAGCCACTTTTTTCACTCTTAAGCTGCCTCCGCATAATCCTTTCTTAACATAAATCAACCACACCTCTCAGCTTGAATTAAAACCCTTTAAAAGATGTTTTTTCAATATTTTAATAGAGTCTATTACTTCTGCTCATGTTCTAATATTATCATTTGTCTTAGCATATATAATCATATAAAACTAGAATTTTTTATCTTTATTTCCTATAATAAAATGCGCACGATGCATTCATGCATGGAATGCCATATTTTATATCTTTTGCATTTTTGTTATAAGTAATACAAAGAATATCTATGTCACGACCCAAATATCTCTTCGAACCATGTCGTGACGGCATCTAGTCTCTACGATTAGGTAAGCTTAACAATCTACAGAAAATACCTATATCGAAAAACAAAGTTTGACTTCTAACTACAATAGATACTGAATAAACCAAAAAAAGGATGTCACTCGGCATGTACAATAACCAAACTCTACTTACACAACTTTTCCAAAACCTGGAATGTCATGAGTCACAAGATATAGAAAGTAAATAACATCTCTATACACTGAAATCTAGTAAAAACAAATACAGAAAAGTGTTTGACATGGGAAATAGTAGAAGAGGACTCTGAGGTCTGCGGACGCGACAGATATACCTTGAAGTCTCCAACAGTTGCCTCGAACTCACGGATACTGCGGCTGATAACGAGCACCTGAATCTGCACACAAAACATGTGCAGAAGAGTAGCATGAGTACACCACAATTGGTATCCAGTAAGTATCTAGCCTACTCGCGGTCGATTAGTGACAAGGTCAGGTCAGGCCCACTAGTATATAATAATAAAAATAGGAGAATAAGCAGTATAATAAGAGACTAGAGTTCAACAAAAGAAAACACAATGAAATAACATAACAGTACACGGAAATAAGCAACATGCGATCTCCTGAGATACCGTCTCGTAGTTCTAAAAGTAAATATGTAGGGAGAACTCCCGAGGGACCACCTCGTAGTCTCAAAAGTAAATATGCAAGGAGAAATCCCAAGGTACCGCCTCATAGTCTCAAAAGTAAATGTGCAGGGGGATCTCCCGGGATACCCCGTAGTCCCAAAAGTAAATATGCAGGAGGATCTCCAAGGATACCGTCCCGTAGTCCCAAAGTAAATACACAACATAATCAATTGCAGACAGTAAGTACAACAAGAGAATCAACAGTTTAGACTAAGTACAAGCTGGGAAAAGAAACAGGAATTCAATAGGCATGTTGCAACGAGTTCAATTAAGCAATTAAGGCCCGTAGCATGTTATTTTAGGCTAACAGGGTAACTATGCATGCTAGTAAGTTCAATTAAGGTGAAAACATGAAATTACTCGGTAAAAATTAGGTTTTTCAATAAATAACCGTGTACGCACTCGACACCTTGCGTACACGGTGCTCACATAGTAAATCAGTATCAAATCCTAAGGAGATTTCCCCCACACAAGGTTAGGCAAGCCACTTATCTTGAAACAAGCTCAATCAGTCGATAACAATGATCTTCCCATAAATATCCGACTCTGAATGACTTGAATCTATCCAAAACCAATTACATACCATATATATAGCTATAAGAAACTAATCTAGTCAATAAAATCTAAGCTAAAGCGAGAAATTAGGAAATCGTCCCAAAAAGCCTCCTGGGCCCACGTCTCAAAATCGGGTAAAATTTACAAAATACGAACACACATTTACTCACGAGTCTAACCATACAAGAATTACTTGAATCCGACCTCAAATCACCTTCCAAAACTCGAAATTATAGACTATGAAGTTTCTACCATTTCCCCCAAATTTCAAACTCAAATCCCTAATTAGAAGACAAAAATAATGATAGATTCATGAAATAGAGACCAATCCGAGTTAGAACCACTTACCCCAACAATATCCTTGAAGAAGCCTCAAAATATCTCCAACCGAGCTCTCAAACTCCCAAAATCGAAATGGGAAAATCAACCCTCGAAGTCCTATTTTCTGCCCAGTAAACTCGCTTGTGCGGACCTTCACCCGCAGCAGCGGCATTCTATCGGAGGTGAAAAAACCACATAGAGGATTGGGTTCGCATCTGCGGCAAGGTGGCCTCACCTGCGTGTGCGCACCTACGGAACACTGTCCGCTTCTGCGGTTCTTCTCCGCGCCTGCGATTCCATAGGCGCATCTGCGGGCATCGCAGATGCGGTACTGCCCTCGCACCTGTGATACCTGGTAAAGCCTCCAAAATCCACATCTCCGCTTGATCTTCCACACGTGCGATCCCACACCTGCGGCCTCCCCACCGCAGTGCGAAACACCAGAAACCAGAAACACTACAGCAATAACATAAGTCTAATATTTCATCTGTTAAGCATCCGAAACACACCCGAGGCCCCCGGGACCTCAACCAAATATACCAACCAGTCCTAAAACACCATACAAACTTAGTCGAGCCCCCGAATCACATCAAACACCGCTAAAAACACAAATCACCTTCAAATTCAAACTTAAAGAACTTGAAACTTCCAAATTCGACAATCGATGTTGAAACCTACTAAACCACGTTGGATTGACCCCAAAATTTTGCACACAAGTCATAATCAACCTTACGGACCTACTCCAACTTCCGGAATTGGAATTCGACTTCGATATCGAAAACTCCACTACCGGTCAAAATCACTAAAACTTCGACTTTCGCCATTTCAAGCCTAAATGAGCTACAGGCCTCCAAAATACAATCTGGACATGCCCCTGAGTCCAAAATCAACCAACGGAGCTAATGGAACCGACGGAACTCCGTTCCGGAGTCATCTTCACGCAGTTCCAACTACGGTAAAAAATCCTCAGACTTAAGCTTCTGTTTAGGGACTAAGTGTCCCAAAACACTCTGAAACCAACACCTCCCGGCAAGACACGTAAACAGAAAAAGTCAAGGGGAAAGTAGTGGACAGGCGATCAGGGCTATAACTCTCAAAATGATTGGCCGGGTCATTACATCCTCCCCCCTTAAAACAATAATTTGTCCTCGAACGAGTATAGAGACATACTTGAAGCGGTGAAAAGATGAGGATATCGGCTGCGCATATCCTGCTCAGACTCTCAAGTCGCCTCCTCGACCGGCTGACCCCTCCACTGCACCTTCAGGGAAGCAAAGTTCTTTGAGCTTAGCTTTCTGACCTGCCTATCCAAAATAGCTACTGGCTCCTCAACATAAGATAGATCCTTGTCCAACTGGACTGGGTTGAAATCCAACACATGAGCCGGATCACCCTGATACTTCCGGAGAATAGAAACGTGGAATACCGGATGAACCCCTGCTAGCCTGGAAGGTATGGAAATCTCATAAGCAACCTCCCCAACACGCCATAACACCTCAAAAGGACCAATGTACCTTGGGATCAGTTTGCCCTTCTTCTCGAACCTCATAACTCCCTTCATAGGCGATACCCCGAGCAAGACTCGCTCTCCAACCATGAATGCTACATCGCGAACCTTTTGGTCCGCATAACTCTTCTGTCTGGACTAGGTTGTGTGAAGTCGATATTGAATCACCTTCACCTTATCCAGGGCATCCTGGACCAAGTCTGTACCCAATAATCTGGCCTCTTCCGGCTCGAACCAACCCACTGGGCACCTACACCGCCTACCATACAGAGCCTCATACGGTGCCATATGGATGCTCGACTGATAACTATTATTGTAGGCAAACTCCGCAAGTGGCAAGATTTGATCCCACGATCCTCCAAACTCTATCACACACGTACAAAGCATATCCTCTAATATCTTAATAGTGCGCTCGGACTATCCATCCATCTGAGGGTGAAATAGTATGCTCAGCTCCATTCGAGTACCCAACCCATGTTGTACGGCCCTCCAGAATCGTGATGTAATATGCATACCCCGATCAAAGATGATAGATACCGGTACACCATGAAGCCTGACGATCTCGCGGATGTAGATTCGAGCTAGCTGCTCGGAAGAATATGTAGTCATCACAGGAATGAAATGAGCTGACTTGGTCAGCGTATCCACAATCACCCAAACCGCATCAACCTCCTGTGAGTCCGTGATCCGCTCCCATTTCCACTCCGGAATCTCTAACTTTTGAAGTAACCCACCCGGTCGCTGATGCTCATACTTCACTTGCTGAAAATTTAGGCACCGAGCCACATACTCCACTATGTCCTTCTACATCCTCCTTCACCAGTAATGCTGCCTCAAGTCCTGATACATCTTCGTGGCACCCGGATGAATGGTGTACGGCGAGCTATGAGCCTCCTCAAGAATCAACTCACGAAAACCATCTATAATAGGCACGCATATCCTGCCATGCATCCTCAATAAGCCACCATCTCCAATAGTGACCTCGTTAGCATCCATGTGTTGGACCGTGTCCTTAGGGGCAAGCAGATGGGGGTCATCATACTGAGGCTCCTTGATATGATCATAAAGAGAAGAGCGAGAGACCAGACAAGCCAATACTCGACTCGGCTTAGAAATATCCAATCTTACAAACTAGTTGGCTAAGGCATGAACATCCAATGTTCAAGGTCTCTCTGCTAGTGGAAGATATGCTAAACTCCCCAAATTCTCCATCCAGCGACTCAAAGCATCGGCCACCACATTGGCTTTCCTCGGGTGGTACAAAATGGTGATATCATAGTTCTTAAGTAGCTCTAACCACCTCCGCTAATGAAAGTTAAGATCCTTTTACTTGAACAGATGCTGCAAACTCCGATGATCGGTGTAAATTTCATAAGGAACACCGTACAAATAGTGCCGACAAATCTTCAAGGCATGAAAAATAGCTGCTAACTCAAGGTCGTGGACATGATAGTTTTTTCATGCACCTTCAACTGTCTGGACGCGTAGGCAATCACCCTACCGTCCTTTATCAACACCGCACCAAGACCAATCTGTGACGCATCACAATATACAGTATAAGACCCCGAACCTATATGCAATACCAATACTGGGGTTGTAGTCAAAGCTGTCTTGAGCTTTTGAAATCTCTCCTCACACTCCTCTGTCCACCTGAACGGAGCACCCTTCTGGGTCAGCCTGGTCATAGGTGCTACAATAGATGAGAATCCCTCAAAACGACGATAATACCCTGCCAAACCAAGAAAATTACGGATCTCCGTAGCTGATGACGGTCTAGGCCAACTATGCACTGCCTCCACCTTCTTCGAATCTACCTTGATCCCATCTCTCGATACTACATGACCCAAAAATTCCACTGAGTCTAGCCAAAACTCACACTTTGAAATTTTTGCATACAACTTATTTTCTCTCAAAGTCTGAAGCACAGTTCTCAGGTGCTGCTCATGATCCTCCCGAGTCTGGGAGTACACCAGAATTTCTTCAATAAACAAAATGACGAAGGAGTCAAGATAAGGCCGGAACACACCGTGCATCAAATGCATAAAAGCTAATGGTCATTGGTCAGCCCAAAAGATATATCAAGAAACTTATAGTGACCATATCGGGTCCTGAAAGCAGTCTTCGGGATATCTTGCTCCCGAATTTTCAACTGATGATAGCATGAACGTAAGTCAATCTTGTAAAACACCATGGCACCCTATAACTGATCAAATAAGTCATCAATATGAGGAAGTTGATACATGTTCTTCACTATAACTTTGTTCAGCTGGCGATAATAAATACACATACGCATAGTACCATCCTTTTTCTTCACAAACAAGACTGGAGCACCCCAAGGTGACACACTGGAATGAAGCCATTATCAAGAAACTCCTTCAACTCAAGAGGATCCATACGATATGGAGGAATAGAGATGGGCTGAGTACCCGACAACATATCAATGCCGAAATCAATATCTCTGCCAGGCGGCATGCCTGGAAGATCAGTTGGAAACACATCTGGGAATTCCCCCACTACTGAAACTGACTTAATTGTATGGGTATCAATACTGACATCTCTCACATAATCTAAATACATGTCACACCCTTTCTCAAACATTCGTTGAGCCTTAAGAAATGAAATAACTCTGCTGAGAGTATACTCTAAGGTACCCCTCCACTCTAATCGCGGTAAGCCTAGCATAGCCAGCGTCAGGTCTTAGCGTGACAATTAAGAATAGCATAATGGGGCGACAACCAGTCCATGCCCGAGATAACATCAAAGTCTACCATGCTGAGTAATAACAAATCGGCTCTGGTATCAAAACCACTAAGAGCAATCAAACACGACCAATACACGCGGTCCACAACAAGAGAATCTCCCACAGGAGTAGACACATAAACAGGGGAACTCAAATAATCCCAAGATACGCCCAAATGTGAGTCAAAATAAGAGGACACATAGGAATACATAGAGCCTGGGTCAAATAATATAGACGCATCTCTATGACATACTGGAACAATGCATGTAATGACATAGTCAGAAGCAACTGCCTTTGTACAAGCTGGAAGAGCATAATACCTGGCATAGCCTTCCCCTCTAGGGCAACCTTGACTTCCCCGACCTTCACCTCGATCTGGCTGAGCAGGTGGGGTAGTAGCTGGTGCTGGAATCATAGCCTGAGGACCCGGTGGAGCACGTGGTGGCTGAGAAGTCTGTAGAGGTCCACCCCTCCTAAGTCTGGGGAAATCCCTCACCATATGGAGAGTGTCGCCAAACTCAAAACAACCTCTTGGAGGGCATGGCTGTTCTGACTGACTCGAGCCAGGTCTGCTAGACTGACCGCTAAAAGCACCCCGAGAAGGAGGCACACTAGATACTGGCGGTGCATAATAAGGCTCCTAGGGCCTAGAACACCACTGGCGGCTGGAAGAGCTGAATGAATGGGGTGACTCACATAACTCCTACCATGTCGAACTGTAGTTGGGGAACGAGTACCACTGTAAGTGCCAAACTCTTGAGACCCCTTGGCCTCTCTCTCCTCTCTGCCCCGAGAAAGCATGCCCTTCAATCTTCTGGCAATACTCACAACCTGCTGAGAAGAAATATCCATCTCTAACTCCCTGTTCATATTGATCCAGATGTTGGGATGGAGTCCCTCAATAAAATATCGCACCCTCTCTCAAACTATGGCAACCAAGGACGGTGCATGTCAGGCCAAATCACTGAAAAAGACTGCATACTCTGACACAGTCATAGCACCCTGGCGCAACTGCTCAAACTCCGCGCGCCACGAATCCTTGAGGCTCCGAGGGACATACTCTCACAAACACATGTTCGAGAATTGAGTCCATGTAAGTGAGGCTGCCTCGCCCGGACTACTCAACTCATAAGCACGCCACCATTGATAGGCTGCTCCTCTAAGTTGGAAAGTAGTAAAAGAAACCTCACTTGTCTCTGTTACACCCATAGTACGGACAATACGATGACACCCCTCCAGAAAACCCTGAGCATAATCTGTAGCTAATCCGCCGCAGGTAGGTGGGTGGTACTTCTTGTACCTCTCAAGTCTGAGCTGCTTTGCCTCAGAAGCGGTTGTCCTAGTCTCATGCTGAATCGGAGCTACCGGCTACATAGGGATGAACTCTGGGGCCTGATCAACTTGGACCCTCTGCTCAGGAGTACGGGTTGTGGGAGTTTGTTCCCCTCTCCCCTCTAAGATGTGGCGGGAGCTAATGGAATCAATCCATCCTGAGCTAAGGTGCTCAACATGCTCATGAACTGGGCTAGAGTCTCCTGGAGGGCTGGTGCTGCAATAGGAGCTTCTGGTGCCTGCCCTCCAGCTGGAGCTACTCGGGTATCCTCTGTCAGAGCTCACGTAGGTGCTCTGGCTGCACCGCGTGGTTTTCCTCTACCCCAGCCCCAGCCTCTGGCGGCTCTGGCAGGGGGCACGGGTTCCTGGTCGTCAGATCTCCCGATACTGGTCCTCACCATCTGTGAGAAAGAATAGAATAGAGAAGTTTAGAATTTGATGCTAATAATTTGCACGACAAGTAATCAAAAGAAGTATAATTGTTCCTAACAGTTCCATAGCCTCTGGAAGATGAGTACGGATGTCTCCGTACCGATCCGCGAGACTCTAATGAACCGACTTTTGACTCATGACTCCGATGAACCTAGGGCTCTAATACCAACTTGTCACGACCCAAACATCCCTCTAAACTACGTCGTGACGGAACCTAGTCTCTACGACTAGGTAAGCCTAACAATTTACAGAAAATACCAATATCTGAAAACAAAGTTTGACTTCTAACTGCAATAAATACTGAATAAACAAAAAAACACGATGCCACTCGGCATGTACAATAACCAAACTCTACTTACACAGCTTTCCCAAAACCCGGAATTTCATGAGTCACAAAATATAGAAAGTAAATAACATCTCTATACACCGGAGTCTAGTAAAAACAAATGGATAAAAGTGTTTGAAACGGGGAATAGTAGAAGGGGACTTCCGAGGTCTATGGATGCGACAGATATACCTTGAAGTCTCCAACAGCTGCCTCTAACTCACGAATACTGCGGCTGATAGCGAGCACCTGAATCTGCACACAAAACATGTGCATAAGAGTAGCATGAGTACATCACAATCGATACCCAAGTATAATAAGAGATAGAGTTTAACAAAGGAAAACGCAATGAAATAACAAAACAGTACACGGAAACAAGCAACAAGGGATCTTCTGAGATACCGTCTCGTAGTCCCAAAAGTAAATATGCAGGGAGAACTCTCGAGGGACCGCCTCGTAGTATCAAAAGTAAATGCGCAAGGAGAACTCCCGAGATAGCGCCTCGTACTCTCAAAAGTAAATGTGCAAGGGGATCCCCCGGGATACCGTCCCGTATTCCCAAAAGTAAATATGCAGGGGGATATCCAGGGATACCGTCCTGTAGTTCCAAAGTAAATACACAGCGTAATCAACTGTAGACGGTAAGTACAACAAGAGAATCTACAATCTAGACTAAGTACAAGTCAGGAAAAGAAACATAAATTCAATAGGCATGCTGCAACGAGTTCAATTAAGCAATTAAGGCACGCATACATGTTATTTTAGGCTAACGGGGTAACCACGCATGCTAGTAAGTTCAATTAAGGTGAAAACAGGAAATTACTCGGTAAAAATTAGGTTTTTCAACAAATAGCCCGTGTACGCACTCATCACCTTGCGTACAAGATGCTCACATAGTAAAATAATCAGTACCAAATCCTAAGGGTATCCCCCTCCCTCAACAAGGTTAGTAAAGACACCTACCTCGAACCAAGCTTAATCAATCCATAGCAGTGTTCTTCTCCCGAATATCCGAGTCTGAATGACCTGAATCTAGCCAAAACCAATTACATACAATAAATTAGTTATAAGAAACTAATCTAGTCAATTAAATCTAAGCTAAAGCGAGCAATTAGGAAATCGTCCCAAAAAGCCTCCCGGACCAACGTCTCGAAATCGGGTAAAATTCACAAAATACGAACACCCATTGTCACGAGTCTAACCATACAAGAATTAGTCGAATTCGACCTCAAATCACCTTCCAAAACTCGAAATTATAGCCTATGAAGTTTCTACCATTTTCCCCCAAATTTCCAACTCAAATCCCTAATTAAAAGACAAAAAATATGATAGTTTCATGAAATATAGCCCAATCCGAGTTAGAACCACTTACCCCAACAATCTCCTTGAAGAAGCCTCGAAAAATCGTCTCTCATCGAGCTCTCAAACTCCCAAAATCGAAATGGGAAAATCAACCCTCAAAATCCTATTTTCTGCCGAGTAAATTCGCTTATGTGGGCCTTCACCCGCACCTGCGGAAATTCCATCGGAGGTGCGAAAATCACTTAACAGGGCTGGGTCAACATCTGGGCAAGGGGGCCGCACCTGCGTGTGTGCACCTGCGGAACACTGTCCGCTTCTGCGGTCCTTCTCCGCGCATGCGATTCCTTAGGCGCATCTGTGGGCATCGTAGATGCGGTACTTCCCTCGCACTTGCAATCCCTGGTCAAGCCTCCAAACTCTGCATCTGCGCTTGATCTGATGCACGTGCGATCCCGCACCTGCGACCTTTCCACCGCAGGTGCGAAACACTACAACAATAGCACAAGTCCAATATTTCATCCGTTAAGCATCCAAAACACACTCGAGGCCCCCGGGACCTCAACCAAACATACCAACCAGTCCTAAAACACCATACGAACTTAGTCGAGCCCTGAATCACATCAAACAATGCTAGAAACACAAATCACTCTCTGATTCAAACTTAAAGAACTTGAAACTTCCTAATTCGATAAGCGATGCCGAAACCTATCAAACCACGTTCGATTGACCCCAAATTTTGCACACAAGTCATAATCAACCTTACGAACCTACTTCAACTTACGGAATTGGAATCCGACCCCGAGATCAAAAATTCCATTACCGGCCAAAATCTCTAAAACTTTGACTTTCGTCATTTCAAGCCTAAATGAGCTACAGACCTCCAAAACACAATCCGGACTCGCCGCTAAGTCCAAAATCACCCAACGGAGCTAACAGAACTGACGGAACTCCATTCGGAAGTTGTCTTCACCCATTTCCGACTACGATCAAAACCCCTAAGACTTAAGCTTCCGTTTAGGGACTAAGTGTCCCAAATCACTCCGAAACCACGACCAACACCTCCCGGAAAGACACATAAGCAGAAAAAGACACGGGGAAAGAAGTAGACATGGGATTGGGGCTATAACTCTCAAAACGACCGATCGGGTCGTTACAGTCTACCAACCATTTTGCCTGCTTTTCTAAAATAATATATTCTTCTTGTTTGAAAGAAATATTTGATTTTGGAAAACAAATAAGTTGTTTCTTTCCAAAGTGATTCTTTCAATAGACTATGAATATGCATATCATGAATGAGGTCTAAAATGAACATTCTTTAGTAGAGTCTGCTAATATGTCTCTGAAGACTTGGTCTATCTTCACTTTGTCTGTCTATATCCTAGCCTTGCTAGCTTTGGAATCCCATCTTTGACATTTTGCTGGATATTTAAAAGAATAACATTGTTAAACGAATTAGTCTATTTAATTCATCAGCTAAAGTGTTGTCTTTTCCTTTAATTTGTTCAAAGATAACTTTGTTATATATAGATATTGTGTCTAGAAAATTCAACCGTCTCTGCTACTACTATCTTTTTCATATATTTTCTGATGAAATTTGACTATAGCTTAATAGTTTGTTCTAATATACAATTTAAAATTATCTAACACATAAATGGCAATTAAGATTTCTATATCTATACTAGTCATAGTAGCTTTTTATTTATACTTACAACTTTGATATGCACAAATTCTTTCTTCAATCTTAGTACTGTATCTATTAGCCTCACTTTTAGGACTTCTCCTAGAGAAGATACGATGAGGGTTAGAAGATAAGGGCAATATGTACAACGCAATAACGAGTTCCACGCGCTATGAGCTCGGCCTCGCCCAATTATAAAGGCGAATTTTCAATGAGAAAATGTTTAAACTGTATTCAATATGTCTTACTTTTACTCACTTTACCTATTGTTCTCTCAAATCATCATCTTTTATGCGATGAAGTAACGTTGAAAAATAAAAGATTCAAATTTACCTCTAACCTATCAAGTTGGTATATATGCCATTAGTGATTATTTGAAGCATGCTCTATGAAAATGAAAAGGTCCAAATATATCACTGAAATTTTAAAAATAGGTCCAAATGTACCTCTACGTACCATATCAAAAAACTAGATTAATTTTTCACGTTAAAAAAGCGTTAGTACGAGGGCCGAATAGGTCCAATTCAATACTCTCACAACATCATAGCTAGAAATTCACTATACTTGTAGTAGGAACCTAGGTGGAAACTCTCTCAAAAATCTCTTCGAAGACTTGGCCTGAACTATATGAAGTGGGATAGTTATACCCCTCCCCAACTCTTTATTTTAGTTTTATCATTTTATTTTTTTCTCTTCCATTTTCTTTCTCTTTCTTCTTCCTCTCCTTTCAACACCCATTGAAGAACCTTACCTAAACCTTCCAAAAAATTACAAACCTCCATAATGAATTTAAGTTATGTGTACCATCATCTATTAATAGCATAGAACCCTACAAGATTAACGAAGACGGCTCTGGCTGTAAAGAGAACATGTAAGACAAGTATGGCTTTACCATTAATAGACTTTTAACCTTTATGTAACTAAATAGTTTTTTAAAATGAAAAAATCAAAGTAAAATTTATGTGTCACTCACGAGTTGATCTTGACTTGATTGTTTTTTCTTACAGTTTACTATTTTAATTTAATTTTTACGTAAAAAAGGTAGTCAAAGAGGCCCTATCTACCAAGAAATCATGTTTTAACTCTCACTAGTGTTATGTATGAAGTTTTCTTTAGTTTGAGTTACTTTCTTCCTATACATGTAATCATAACATATGGAGTGTATATATATAAATATATTTATCGGTTGATGCATTCATTCACCGGAAGAAAAGCAAACCAAGAGAAAAAAGATCAATCAGTAGAAAAATAAGTCGTCTAAAACACACATGGTATGTAAGTACAATTCTACTAAATGTTCGCTTGAATATGAAAGTTTCAAGATGGGGTGCTATATTTGTACTTGTCACGACCCCAATCCTAAGGCGGCCGTAATGGCGCCTATCGTGAAACTAGGCTAGCCAACCATTTCAAATTATCTATATATAACTCATAATTTTCCCAAAATTTAGTAGATTTTTAAGAAAATCAGAAAGAGATAAAACAAATACACACTTTCCCAAAATCTGGAGTCAACTATCATGAGCATCTAAGACTGAAAATACAATGTACAACAATGTCTTGCTACAACCAAAGTCTGAGGTACAAAAGACCAAAAAAAACTATCATCTGAGGGAAGAAAAGGAGGTGAGCTGGGGACACTGAGCAGCTACCTCAATCCTCGGACAACTCCAAGCTCATCCGGAAATCAACTAGCGAGATGGTCCGGTACCTGGATCTGCACACAGAGGTGCAGGGAGTAACGTGAGTACGCCAACTCAGTAAGTAATTAATGTAACTAAAAACTTGAGTGTAGTGACGATCCACTTAAATCATATAAATCCATATAATGAATAACAGTGGAAATGAGAAAATCAAGTCAGAAATCTACAATTCCGAATATTTCATAAAACCCCAATTTTCATTTAAAAATCTCGTATGAAAACTTTTTTCCAACATTTATGATCAGAGGCTCAGTATAAAGAAGAGTGAAAACAACATTTTCATAGAATATAAGCCCCTGGGGCACAGTATCACTCACAGTAAAGCCTCCCGGGCAAGCCTCTCAGTCGCTCGTGACTCCACTATCAGTATCTCATGCTCTCACTTAACACTCGTACTCAGTAAGTACCATGAACACACATAACTACTGCGGCGGAAAGCCCGCTCCACTATATTTATACATATATATATATATATATATATATATATATATATATATATATATATATATATATATATATATATATATATATATATATATATATATATATATATATATATATATACATATATATATATTTATACTGCTGCGGCGTGCAGCTCGATCCATATAATAGTCGACTGCGCTCACTGGGGGTGTACAAACTCCTGGAGAGGCTCCTTCAGCCCAAGTGCTAAATCTGTTGCGGCGTGCAGCCCGATCCAATATATATATTGCTGCGGCATGCAGCCCGATCCATATATAACATATATTGTTGCGGCGTGCAACCCTGTCCATATATATATATAATCTATATTGTTGCGGCGTGCATCCTGACCCACATATAATATATAACACATATATTGTTGCGGCATGCAGCCCGTCCCATAACTATCCTCACACACCTGGCGCTCGGCCTAACACATATATACTGCTGCGGCGTGCAGCCCGATCCATAGCTATCCTCACATACTCGGCTCTTGGGCTGACTCGGTCACCCTCACAAGCCACTTGGGCAATTTATCTCAACTCACAGGGCTCAACCTCAAATACTTTTCAGAGTTTTCAAAGCAGTGTGATAACAGTGAAAATAACAGCAAGTAGGAAACTTGACTGAGTTTACGATTTACTAACAGGATAGTGGTAGAATAGTGTAAAAGTACCCCCTCCCCCCTAAGGGTCTAAACAGGTCGGCACAAGGCCCCAAACATGGCTCACAGCCCATAAACAAGTATAAACTTCCGAAAGGCAGGATGTCGTAAGGTTTCAAGTCGAATACGCGGCTTAATAGTCTCTACGGGACGGACCAAGTTCCAATCCCTATCGGTGCACGCCCCCACGCTCGTCACCTAGCATGTGTGTCACCTCATTTATCAACACAATAACATATAACGGGGTGTCATACCCTCAGGTTTAGAGTTACAATCGTTACTTACCTCAAAATAGCCCAAAAGTTACTCCGCGATGCGCTTGCCCCTCGAGTCAGCTCCCAAAAGATCTTAATCTAACCAAGTTCAGATTAACATCATCAATACATGCTAACGGAACAAAACCCAATCGAAAGATATAAATGTTTAACACAATTCTCGAAATTCGGCCAAACCCGAGCCCCGAGCCCCCGTCTCAAAATTCGATAAAATTTACATCACTAGAATCCTCGTCCTCCCACGATTCTATACATACCAAAAACTCCACAATCGGATCATAATTGCCAACTCAAATCACCAAAAGAATTTCCAATCTTCCTCCCTATTATTCCAAACTTTTTCCACTTTAATTCTTCAAATTACAAGCCTAATCCGAAACAAAATAGCATAGAAATGAGTTATTTAGTCCGGGAACTTACCTCCACTGAAGACCCTCGAAGACCTTCTTCAATTTTCTCTCAAATAAGCTCCACCCGCATGCAACAATGGAAGAATAACCAAAATTTCGCGGAGGCATTCTTTCATATTGTTCTGCCCATTTAATCCGCACCTACGGACCCGCACCTGCGAAAACCCACTAACAGTCCAATTCTCGCACCCGCGGTCCCTTTTCCGCACCTACGGCTCCGCAGGTGCGTCCAACTCTTCACACTTCGGACTGCTCCTGCCTAGCCTCTTTTTGCATCTGTGCCTGGACCTTCACACCTGCGGCTGCCCATCCGTAGGTGCGGCCACACCAGCAGCTATTTGCTGCAAATTTCCCTAGTTCAAACCTCCGCCAACCATCTGAAATCAATCTCGAGCCCCTCGTGTCCCCAACCAAATATACCAACACACCTCATAGAATCATTCAAACCTAGTAGAGCCTTCGAAACAACAAAAACAACACGAAAACACCAAAATTACATCAAATTCAAGCCTATGAACTTTGAAACTTTCAAATTTTGCCAATGATGCTGAAACCAACCAAAACACGTCTGATTGATCTGAACGTTTGCACACATATCCAAAATGACATTACAAACCTGTTCCAATTGTCGGAATTCCATTCCGACCCCTATAGCCTATTTTCCACTGCCAACCGAAAATCGCCAAAAACTAACTTTCGCCGACAAGCCTAACTCTATATCGGACATCAAAACATACTCCTAAGTCCCAAATCACCTAACGAAGCTATCTGAATCATAAAATTCTCATTCCGAGGTCATTTACGAATAAGTCAACTGTCAGTTTGACTTTTCAACTATTAGGCTACTTCAAGAGGCTAAGTGCCTCTGTTCTCACCACGACCACTCCGAACTCAACCCATCCGACCCAACATAAACAGGCTAAGAAATATATGATAAAGCCAAAATAGGGCAAACAGGGCTAATCTTGCGAAACGACCGGCCGGGTCGTTATAGTACATTTGTGGGTGGGTATAATTGTATTTTTATTAGTATGTGTTACTTGATATGGGAAATAATTTTGGATCTTTGGGTGGTTTTGAGTGAGGTCGACCAACGAGAAAATGAACCGAGCAGCCTAGCGACCGATCACTACCGAGGTCAAGCAGTGAAGCTAGGAATAACAGCTAGTTTTGTACTGGTACCTTCAAAAGGAATATTTTGTCGAATATTCTCTCTGACTATACTTTAGAGTTCTTTGGGAATATCCCATATAAATAGAAAGAAAGATGAGAGAAAAGGGGCAGACAATATTATATATGATAAGAACTCTTCAAATAGATAAGCTCTCTGATAAATACAAAGAACCACTTTCTGAGGAGATTCAACCTTTTTTGCATTGTCTATTGTCATTTCCATCAGATCCGAGAAAGTGCACAATATTCTCTTGTATTCTTGTTATTCATCGTTGTCAGAGAAAGGAATCATTCACCTCATTCAATATTGGGTGAATATTCTTCTTTATTTACATTTATTATCATTTAATGTCATTTAATACTTCATGTTTCTCACACATTATCATATTTTGGCACATTTATTGCTAACGCTTCAATTCCACTCCATTATTATTCACGTTTTTCACCCGGTCAGTCTCAGATCTGAGGTTATTAGCTTTGACTAGGATTAACTCTTTTCATTAACTGATTAATTAGTTTAACCAAATATTATAATTTTTTGGTCAAACAATTTGGTGCCGTTTATGGGGGTTTCCTAGTCAAAGTCTTAGTTGCTTTCAGATCTAAACAAAAAAAACACAACACAAAACCTTGTCTTTTTTTCGCATGCATATTTTAACATGGCAGGTAATGGAGAGGAAAGAATGAAATCTGTAGCCGGTCTCACTATCAACATCCTAACACCATCAATGAGGTCATTGGAACATGCAACGACGACGTGACGCAAAACTCCTCCCCCAGGCAGAGCGATTTACCCCTCCATCACGGCAGCATCACAACCTCACACGGAAGAGGAGCCTTTACGTCCACAGTGGAGGAGGCACCACCTGCAGTGAAAAGGCTGCTCGAAGCGTGGCTAACAAACACGCTGACCAGTATCCTCGACAAACCTTCCCAAAGGACGAATAGAGAAGATACAAGAGTTTGCGTCGCACCAGTGACAAACGATCAACATGACCCTCCTCCTGCAACAGGTATTGCTCACAACATTAATGATGCAGGTAACGACACCCTCACAACCATTTTGAGAAAGATGGAGGATATGGAGAACGAGAAAAAAATGCTCCATGACCAAATAAAAGAACATCAAGAAAGAATAGACAAAATACCAGGCGCTCCAAAACTCTTGCCGAAAAGGGACGCCGGCCGATTCGTCGAGCAACCATATAGTGATGAAGCTGCACCGCACGTCATACCTAAAATATTCAAAATGTTGCCATACTTGAAAATATATGACGGTACGGCAGACCCTGAGGATCATGTGACCCACTATGTTACCGAAGTAAAGGGAAACGACCTCGCCAAAGAACAAGTGTCTTCCATATTGCTGAAGAAGTTCGGTGAAACCCTAACCGGGGAAGCACTAACTTGGTACTCACAATTACCTGCACGATCCATAGAGTCTTTCGAGGATATGGTCGACAAATTTTTCACTGCCCATGACGGGGCTAAGAAAGTAGAGGCAAGGGTGAATGATATATTTGCTATTAAATAGTAACCCGGTGAAGGACTAAGAGATTTCCTCGCCCGATTCAACCATGTGAGGATGACTCTACCAAATGTATCAGAGGGGATGGTAGTAGCGGCTTTCCAGAACGGGTTAACAGGAGCAGTTCGAGGGTGACCTAAAAATTGCTAAGCCGACTCATGAAATACCCCCAACTACTTGGGATGAGATACACAATGCCTATTGTGCCGAGGTACAAGTTGACGAGGAAGACCTCAACATGCCAACTCAATGGTTGACCTCGGTCCAAATGGAATCGAGAAAAGACCCTAGAAATGACAACAGAAGGGACGATGCAATCCCACGCCCCAAACGTGAAAGGCACCAACCATATGTTAGAGCCGCCGCCATGCCGTCTCCCCGTCACAACAATGGCCCATCTAGTCCAAAAACAGTGACTCACCGAAACGAAAGAGTTATGCCTCCACTACTATTTGCTCACAATTTCTGTGTTTCTCCCTTAGAGATGGTCTACGCCCTGGAGAAGCTCGACCCAAAGGTGAAGTGGCCGCATAAAATGAGGTCCGACCCAAACACCATAAAGTCAATCGCCCTCTGCGAATTCCACCAGGAACGGGGTCACAAAATGAAGACTGTATTGCTTTAAGGCAAGAGGTCGTGAACATGCTTCACCAAGGACATCTGAAAGAACTTTTGAGCGATCGAGGAAGGGGGAACTTTGCTCGAGGGTGCGAACAGCATCAGGGTCCACCAAAACCACCCTCCCCAACTCGTACCATCCAAATGATCATCAAAGGAGGCGACGACCATCAATCAACAACATAAAATTCACAACCACCCACAAGCTAAAACGGTCCATCACTTATGAACGGTATGACGACCTCAAAGAAAGTATCATCTTCGATGAGTCGGATACCCACGATTTGATCTTTGCTCAATATGACTCTCTTGTTATTACTTTATGCATTTTAGATACTGACATAAAATGTATTATGGTCGACAATGGGAGCGGCACGTGCACTATCCACCCTTGATTCCTTGCACAAATGAAACTCGAGGATAGGATAGTGTCGCGTTGCATCATACTGGCCGATTTTAACAATGCAGTTGAGCGGATGTTTGGATAAATCACGTTGCCCATCCTGGTCAGCGGTATTACTTTTGAAATGATGTTCCACATTATGGATCAAGATACGGTGTACAATGCCATCATAGGTCGGCCCTGAGTACACGCCATGAAGGCCATCTAATCCAGTTTATATCAAGTCATCAAATTTCCCACCCTGTGGGGAGTATTCAGCATCGGTGGAGAGCAACCCACTACCCAAGAATGTTACTGCATTGCCCAAGACTGCACATACACCCAGCAATTGAAGGACAAAGTCGAGGAGGCACAACAATTAATGGGGTCGAGGTCAGGTGGTGAGGAAGGGAAAGATGCCATTAGGGATCCCAAAATCATAGAGGCCACAGGATCGACCGTAGAAGATCTCGACCCCGTGCAACTCGACACAAATGACCACAGCAAAAAGGCCTACATTTCCCATAAACTTCAAGAACCAAGTAAATTCCACCAATTTTTAGCTAACAATGAAGACTTGTTTGCTTGTTTCCCATGCAGATATGCCGGGCATCCCGAAAGAGATAGAGACACACAAATTGAATGTCGACCCATTTTACCCTCCACTACGACAAGTTAACGAAAATTCAATTCCACAATAAACAATGTTGTCCGCGAGAAAGTCAAAAAATTGCTGAAAAACGGCTCTATTAGAGAATCAAAGTACCCCCGGTGGGTCGCCAACGTGGTCATGGTAAAGAAGAAGAACGGGAAATGGCGGATGTGCATGGACTTCACATATTTGAACAAAGCATGCCCGAAAGACTCATTCCTGCTGCCCTATATCGATCAACTCATCGATGCAATGGTTGGACACGAGTTATTAAGCTTCTTAGATGCTTTCTCGGGCTATAAACAGATCCTCGTAGAGAAGGATGACCAGGAAAAGACCACTTTCATCACCCACCAAGGGACATACTCTTACAGAGTGGTGTCGTTCGGATTGAAAAACGCAGGAGCAACGTATCAGAGGTTGGTGAAAAAGATGTTCAAAAAGGAAATAAGATCACATCGATCACTTGAAAGAGGCCTTCGACATACTCAGACGATTTGGCATGAAATTGAACCCCAAAAACTGTGCGTTCGATGTAACCTTAGGAAAGTTCCTCGGTTTCTTAGTATCATAACGAGTCATTGAGGTTAACCCCGACCACAAGCCATAGAAGGAATACCGGAGAACTTGACCAGTAAGAAGCACGTACATAAATTAACCGTCCGTATAACTGCCCTACCGAGGTTCATCTCACCGTCCTACAGATGCCACAAATTTTTCAGTGTACTCAAGAAAGATAACGGACTCCAATGGAACTCCGATTATGTCGACGCCTTGAAGGAACTAAAGGAATACCTATCTTCACCCCGACTACTAGCTAAAGCGGAACCTGGGGAACGTCTCCTCATTTACCTGGTCGTGTTCGATGTGGCAGTAATTGCAGTCTTGGTCCGAGAAAAGAAAGGTACGTAATCTCCCATCTATTATATTAGCAAAACTCTGGTCAACGCCGAAATGAGGTATCCTCACCTCGAGAAACTAGCCCTAGCTTTGGTCGTAGATTCACGAAAGCTTAGGCCCTATTTCCAGTTCCACCCCATTTTGGTGGTCACGACCTTTCCTCTAAGAAGCATTCTTCACAAACCCGAGTTGTCATGTAGATTGGCCAAATGGGCCATAGAATTGAGCGAGCATGATATAATCTGTCAGTCCCAAACAGCGATAAAGTGGCAAGTTCTTGCCGAATTCGTCGCTGACTTCAGCACAAAAATAATGTCCAAAGCCGAAAAGGAAGCCGCCCGTACTTCCCCTAAAATACACGACCTATGGGTCTTGTATACAGATGGCACCTCTAACACGTCGGGATCCAGACTGGGTCTCGTGCTCGAGGTCCCAACAGGCGAAGTAATTCGTCAGTCCATACAATGCCCTGATATGACTAACAATGAGGCCGGGTATGAGGTTGTAATTGCAGGACTAAAGTTAGAACTCAAGTACAGAGAAAAACGAGTGGTCCTACGCTACAACTCTCAACTCGTCATCAATCAAGTTACAGGGACTTTCCAAATCAAGGAACAAAGGCTACAAAAATACCAGGCCGAGATCTGCAAGTTATTACCCCAGTTCGACGAATACTAGCTCGACCAAATACCTCGAGCACAGAACATCGAAGCGGATGGCATTGCCAAACTAGCAGCAGCCACTAAAAGCATAACTGGAGAAGGGAACGTGGTCACTCTCCTCCACTCATTGATCGATCAAATTGAGGTACGAACTATAAACCTAACTTGGAACTGGCGCAATTGTATTATCACATATTTACAGGACGGCGTGCTTTCAGACGATAAAAAAGAAGCCAAAAAATTTGAATGCAGGCGGCCAGGTACAACATCATCAATAATGACCTATACAAAAGGATGTATGGCGGCCCCCTAGAAAAATGCCTAGTGCCAAACCAGACTCGACGCGTCCTAAAAGAATTCGACGAAGGTCACTGCGGAGATCACACCGACAATCGAGCCCTAGTTAGATGCCTCATACGAGCAGGCTACTACTGGGCCACAATGAAAAAAGAGGCTGGCAACTTCATAAAAAAATGCAAACAATGCTAAAGATACGCCCCCATGATCCACCAAGCGGGTGAGCACCTCCACTCAGTCACCTCGCCCTAGCCCTTCATCAAATAGGGAATGGACATCGTCGGCCCCTCCCAGCAGGACGAGATAATGTACGATTTCTTTTAGTTTTAATTGACAATTTTTCTACGTGGGTGGAAGCAGGTGCATTTGCCCAAATACGCGAGCAAGAAGTGTTCTCCTTCATATGGAGGAATATTGTAAGACGCTTCGGCATCCCCAAAGAAATCAGCTGTGACAACGGACCTCAATTCAAGGGAAAAAATACCGTCGAGTTCTTCGAGAAATGGAATATCAAAAGAATGCTTTCCATGCCATATCATTTCGCGGGCAATGAACAAGCGAAATCCTCTAATAAGTCAATACTGAACATTATAAAGAAGAAACTCGAGAACGCCAAAGGACTGTGGCCAGAGTTGCTGCCGGAAGTGCTATGGGCATATTGCAAAACTCCAAAAACTGGCACATGAGAAACATTGTACTCACTAGTCTATGTGACTGATGCAGTAATATCGGTCGAGGTCGGAGAACCGAGTCTAAGGTAGCCACACGAGAGTGGGACGAGAAACAATGAGAACAGGAGGCAAGACCTCGATGAGGTCGAAGAGCAAACAGACATGGCTTACGTAAGGATGGTCGCCCAGAAACAACAGGTAGAGTGATACTATAACAAAACAGCCAAAGTCAAACCACACAAGGTCAGGGACTACGTACTCAAAGCCAAAACACAGGCAAGCAAGGATCCATGGGAAGGAAATATAGGGACTAATTGGGACGTCCCATACAAAATTACGGTGGTGGAAAGTAAAGGGTCGTTCCAACTAGAAACAATGGAAGGAAAATTACTACCAAACAACCAGAACATCGCCCACCTCAAGTACTTCAACTTCTAAGGAAAGATGTTCTCCAAGCCGTACTCTTTTTCCCTCACCTGAGTTTTGTCCCAATTGGGTTTTCTCAGGGAGATTGTAATGAGGCGACGAAGAGAGCATTTCGAAGTTAAGCACAAGTTCATTGCCCGACCCCTCAAATACTTCTCGAGGACAACCAATGAAGGGACTAGATAAACTGGGACTAGAATACTAGTTGTTGATACCCAATTTTTTCTCAAATTATTTTTAAATTTGTATATATACCTCCAAAATCACTCTTTATAATAACTGGTATTTTTTCCAAAATTTTTCATATTTTATATTAAATCATTTTCTAATTTATTCAGTATTTTTTATATTCAATAATTATTCATAAATTGTATTATAAAGAATTTCAAAATATTTTCCAGTCAATATATCATTTTAATCCTATTAGGATTTAATTATTTCATAAATTAGCCAATGTGGCATTATTCGACCATAATTACAATAACTTTGCAATTATGGCCTAATTGTACATTTTATACCATTTAAATCAATAATTATTTTATTTTATATGTTTTTATATTCATTAATTACCTTAATTTCATTTATCTAGCATTAATTTCATTTTATATAATTATTAGCTATTTTTATTAATTACTTATCTATTTTTATGGGTATTTAACTAATAGCCATTTTTAATTTCGATTTTAGCCTAAATCTACTGGCCCAATACCCCTTTTTAAAATCAGCCCAATAAACCTAAGCCCAATAGGTCACCTTCCCAAACCAACCCTTTGGCTAATCCTGGCCGTTGATTATTTCTTATCAACGACCCAGATCCTACCTACCATAATTAAACCTAGACCTACCCCCCCCCCCTCCGACCCCTCATTTCCCAGTCTCTCATTCTCTCTCTATCTCTCTTTGGTTCTCTCTAGAACCTTCCCTTGTCTCTCCACCTCCAATGGAGTTTGTTCGTCTTCTCCGGCTAGTTCCCTCGCCGGATACTATGGTCTTTCACTTTCTCCTGGTTACTGCTTCACCCTACACCGGTCTAATGACACCCTAAGGCCCTCAGGCGAACCTGGAGCGGTTCAGCTCCTACCTATGGTCCCTCGTGCTATCTTTCGGCCCCCTCCGGGCGTCTGAGTAAGAGCCATGACTTTTCCGGCTAACGCTGGCGACATCTTTAAGGGTTTTCTTGTTTTTTCAACTCTCTGAAACCCTAACCCCTGGTATTTTCACGATTCCTTTAGATCTGTCTTAGATCTGTGTATATCATGAAGCTTTTTACATGTTTTCTTCAAAAACCTTCCTATTCTCTTAGATCTACACTAGATTCGGGTTTATTACGAGTATTATTACATTTTTCTTAAAGGTTTTCCATTTTTAAACAAGTTTTTCACTTAGGGTTTCTGAAACCTTTTCTTCAAACGATTTCTCAAAGTTTAAGTGATTTTTCTCATATGCTTAAATATTTTATCACTTTAATCATGATTATTTAGTTTTAACATTGTGTTCTAAATGCTGAGCATGTGTTTTCTTTCGATTTGTATGTGTGTTTGTTTCTCATGAGTAATCTCTATTTCCTTGTGATTATTGCTTCACTATGCTATTGTGTCTTTGATTCTGCTGCTTCTTGTGTGCTCACCCTTCTTGAATCATTACTGTCTTGAATCCCTGAATAATTATGAGTAGTACTGTACTGATTTTTCATACGATACCCTTTGCTGATTCTGAATGTTTCCGTAGATACATGAGGCCTTCCCTTAATTAGTACCAATTTGGAATCCTTGATTTCTTATGAGATGTTCTTATTGATATCCAACTTTGTTTTCTTACCTTGTTACATAATTGATTACTATTTCCTTAAGTGACATCTTCTGAACCTAGTCTCAATTGTATGCTTGAATTAGGGCTGAAATGGTTTCCTTACATGTTACTAGCATAAGAAATTTCCTTAATTATTATTTTACCTACTAGCCGTTTGAGTTTAACCCCTTCAATTAAGGGATGCCTAATTGCCTATTATACTTACACTGTTCTTATATTCCTCTAAGCTATATATGGTTCTTTCCTTATTAAAAACTCATCGTGTGAATTACTCCCTTGATTATAGGGATACTTGTACTAATTAGGTACTGATTGATATTCAATCCCACAATCACTGGTTATTTCTGATTCTTTCCTTATTTTTCATCAAGTTTTCAAAATTATATATACTCTATTCATACACAGACACACACACGAACTAATCTGTTCAAAAAATCTCTCTCTCAACTTAAAAGACTTTCTTCTCTCTCTTCTGTGCTAATCACTACTACTCTAGGTTAGCCGGCTGCAAGCCAAGGCTAACTATTGTGCATTCTCCTACTTTCATGTTTGTGTTATTGCTTTCTTCACTTTACTGGTATATTCTAATTTATATTTCAGTCCTCAAACCAACATGTTTCCATTACTATTGTGATTTAGCATGCTTCCAACTTGCTTACTTATTCTTCAGTTGTATCTAGGATCCTGAACTCCCCTCTGCATGTTTAAATTAGGCTTTATTTGTTTATGACCAGCATGTTTCTGTACACTTAGAACCTACTTCTTACATTCCTATGACTGGTACATTAGTTTAACCATGGCCTTAGGTGTTAATCTGACCTAGCACTGTACCCCCTGATCCTCTAGACCCTTAGAAGTTCCTGATTGTATGTCTATGTGTGTATCTTCCTGCTGTATGTATGCCCTTACATGCTCTGTATTTTTTCCTAATCCCATTACCCTTGTTTGTGCTTGTTGTACATCCTTGGTCCTTTGTGGTGTTAAACTTCTATTTCCTTCTTCAAAAAACTATTTTCTTACTTACCCTTTCTCAAAACTGTTCCTCACTTAAATCCTTTTAAATAAAAATTACTCTCACATACACTCTTAGAAGTCTAAGTTCAGCCCCCTTCGTGTGAGCACTGCTTTGGGAACCCTTTGAGTACCCTCTGAACTCTTACACACAAGGCTAGCACTTCCACACTGCACATGTTTAATTCTTTGGCTATGTCTGGGTGTAAGCACTGCCCGGGAGCCCTTGAGGTCCTTAGGGAACTCTGACACATCCGGATTATGAAAAGGCTATGAAATACCATAAGGCAGTGAGGTTTGGAAGATCTGGGCCTAATTGAAGGCTCCCTATAGAAGTAACTTCTTATTTTCCTTTGGTTGTGTAACTCATAATTCCCTGGCCTGTAATAATTTGTAAACAACTCAGGGGATGGATAGTGAAAAGGGAGGGGTAGCTACGCATGCATTAGCTATTAAAAGGATAGAAATCATGCTATTAGACTTTATTTCCTATCTGTGCAATAGAGATCATGTTTAGGCCCATGTGTTAAAATTCATGCATTAGAAACCATGCTATTTGATTTTATTTCCTATGCCATAGAGACCATGTTTCGGCCCATATGTTCAAATTCACGCATTAGAAATCACGTTTATTAGGTCTCATACCTACTGTTTCAGCATGTTCACTTTTATTTAGAAAAATCTTGCTAATAAATGGTATTTTCTACTATCATGTTCTACACTTCCATGTACGCTTAGATATCTTGTCCTAGGCTAAACCACATTAAAATAAATTATCATTCTAGCATCTTCTGAAACCATGATTAATACTGTAACTACTGAGCATTTAGAAATCATGCTTGGGAATTCTACATACGCATCATTCTGCATCTATATCTGTGCATTAGATATCATGTTATAGGGCCCTAATCGATCAACTACATTTAGTCTAATTATTGATGTATAAAAAGTATAACCACCCCCACTCAGTTTTCTCTAAAAACAACTGGTAATGCTTCTGTGTTCTGAACAACCTAGAACAACATGTTTAGGTAACAATTTGCAACAGTTCCTTTAATAGTTCTGTTAATATACACTGTCCCCCACCTAGGCAAGCCTTAGGTGACTAAATTTCCAAAAAAATTTTTAGAAATTTGTCTCTCTCTCTTGTGTGTGCTGCTTAACACTAATAGGTATATTTTTTTGAATCAGTAGGCAAACTGATTAAGAGCATGTTTTTTCTTGAGTTATAAAACAATTATGCCTATCTGTTTATCCTCTGAATTCACCTAGATACCATGTATTAGGATCTTAATTAATAACACTGCCCTTGTATGTGTTTGAGTCGTGCTAATTATATGCATTATCTGCGGAGGAAAATCTGAGCCTCCTATATGCTCCTATGTGTTTCCCATTGACTGCAGTCCTACATGTTCTTTGCTTGTCGCCTTAGAATTTTACCCCTTTAAACCTGAGGGTCTGCCTAGTGCCTACCTTTTAGGATAGTAGTCCTAACCTTCTCAAGGACTGATATGATGGGACGGGTAATAGCATGCAATAGAATCCGTGACCAACACACGCTTTAATTTCCTTCATGGGGTGGGAAGGGTAGAATATGGATATGATGACTGGCGCGCTAATACCACGTGTATCCCCTCTTCGAGGAGTGATTACCGGGTATTTCATTGATGTGATCCATATTATTATAAACCTAGGACACCTTTATGTGCTAGCTCGTAATTCCTTTTCAAAAGCTAATCTTCTTCACTGTTTCTCTAAAACGTCTGCATGCTTAAGACTTAAATCCCCTCTTATTTGAGCCTTTACTTGTTATTTGCTAATTGTACAAATTCACGAAACCATTTGGCTGGGAACCACACGTATGGATCCTAAGGGGTGTCTAACACCTTCCCCTTAGGATAATTTCAAGCCCATACCCAAATCTCTGGTTAACAACGTAGTTATAATTAAACCCCTTAGGTGCCCTAACGCACCGTTAAAATCATTAGGTGGAGACTCTTAAAAATATGCAAACCCCTTTCCCAAAAGGAAAGAGTTGTCCCAACCAATGTCATGAACCCGATCTTCCGCTGAGGAGGAGGAAAAAAAGGGTGCGCGACACTAGCCCAAAAAACAAAAACATGTAAACTTCTTCAATATATATATATATATATATATATATATATATATATATATATATATATATATATATATATATATATATATATATATATATGCAAGAAAAGTACGCAGATACATGATGTTTGCCTGTCTCCACCAAGTCTAACACTGCACCAGTCAAGGAACTCACATTCGACCTCCTTCGAATTAATTAAGAGTAACATTCGACCTCGCTCTAAATAACTCACATTCGACCTCATTCGAATTAAATCACATTCAACCTCGCTCGAACTAACTCACATTCGACCTCATTCTAATTAATTGAGAATAACATTCAACCTCACTCGAATTAATTCACATTCGACCTCATTCGAATTAACTCACATTCGACCCCGTTCGAATTAATTAAGAATAACATTCGACCTCACTCAAATTAGCTCATATTCAACCTCGCTCGAGTTAACCCATATTCGACCTCGCTCGAAGTAATTGAGAATAACATTCGACCTCGCTCGAATAAACCCACATTTGACCTCGTTCGAGTTAATTGAGAATAATATTCGAACTCGCTCAAATTAACTCACATTCAACCTCGTTCAAACTAAAATTAAGAGTAATATTTGACCTCACTCGAATTCAACTCACACTCGACCTAGCTCGAGTTTGATTTACAGTTAACCTTGTTTGAGTTAATTATGGAGACAATGGACTTCGCCCGAATTCAATCAAAGATATACTCAACCACGTTCGAGCTAGCGCCTACCGACACAATTCTTTTAATCAAAGCAATCACTTGAAGAAAATATTCAAATAAAAAAGCAGAAGACTCAGAAATGTACAACAAAAATGACACTTTAATTCAAAAGGTATATTACAAGGGCCAGAAATATGCCCACAAAAACAAAAAAAATTTACAAGTATTACTCAGCATCATCCCCACCATCGTCCCCATCGTCATCTACGTTGTCCAAGTACTCGTCATTGTACCAAGGACCCTTATCGATCCCATCCAACTCATCCCCGCCATTATCCGCCCTCGGTGCGGAACATCGTAACCACAAGCAACTTGAGTTTCACGCACCTTGGCACGAGCACCCACGAAGTCAACTTCAGTAACTTTTCCTACCGCCATTAAGTCCCTAAATATATCTAACTGGGCCTTGACATAGATCCACTTCTCGTGCGAATCCCGCACCACGTCGGGAAAGGCGGAAGTATGAGAGGAAGATGATCGAGCCAACAACCGCGCCCTATCAGACTCAAGACCGACGACCTGATCATTCAAATTTGAAACCTCTCCCTCGAGCTTACCTATCTGCTTATCGAGCCTGGCCTCCCTGAGCGCGGTCACCTCCACTTCACTCACGCGTTCAGATCGAAGGACGCGAATGACCTCCTTCAAGGCCGCAACCCTTACCAAAGCCGACATCCTGGCTTCTTCCGCTCCCCAACTCCACCATCTTCTCAACCAGATCATCGCTCAACTTATTGGCCCTGGTCAAACTCTGCTCAAGTTCAGCCCGCAAGGATACCACTTGAGCTTGGAGATCGGCACACTCATCCTCTACCCCCTTACTCACCTCAAGCTCATCCTCCTTGACTCTCAGAAATCCCCAAGCTCGTTGCATTTGCCAATGACCTTCACGAGTTCATCGTCCTTCTGCTTCAGCTCGTCCCTAAGAGATTGGAAGTTACCATTCCCGCCAAATCGGAGGCATATCTTGCGATGCTTGGAACGGTACATCACGATACTTCAACTCCATCCTCTTAAAATAGCCCTCCTCTTCTCTTCCCAATGGGCGCACTCAATCTCAAGAATAAGGGTCAAGCAAAGAAAGAACATAAGAAAGAATTTAGTAAAAACAAAAGGAAAAGAGAAAGGACGTAAAGATAAACAACTTGAAAACTTACCCGCAAAGCCATTCCGGATATGCCCAGTGATGGATCGGCATCGTCGAACATTTTCAATGTCTTGTCCTCGGCACTGGAACAGATGGGACCCAAATAATGGACTACGCTCTCCGTATGCCTTAACAAGTCCAGGTCGAGGGGAATGACTATGTTGCGAGTAGTCCCCTCCATCCTCACTTCAACCCGAGTGAACCCCTCATTGTACATCCGAACCTCCTCAGGGTGGATGTCGGATCCAGACTCATAGCCATCGATGGCCACACTTTTCCTCATTTCCTCGGCAAAGGAAGACGCGTCGGCTTTCCCTGATGTCAACGGATCACACGTCGGGGACCTCCGCTGCCTCTGCTTGTTCTCCTCCTTCCTCGGCGACCTCAGGAAAGGGGGTGATTTCGACATCTTCTGAAGGAGGCGAAGTCTCAATATCTAGAGCTAAGACACCCTCGGAGGCAATCATATCCGTCTCGAGATCACCCCCTGTTGACCCTTCACCTCCTACAGCTCCGCCGCCAACCTCTATTCTCCGCTTTTTTAATGTAGCTATTTCCTCCTCGCTCGGTGATGAAGAATCTACCAAGTGCAATATAGGGGAAGTTTGAGCCTCTGTTGATAGGGTCGCTGCTCGTCGATTAGGTCTACGCATAGCCAAGGCCTGGGAGGGAGCAACAATCTGTGCGGGCTCGCATGTGGCCGCAACAAGCAATGGCCCTGCAGAGGCACCCAGCTGACAGAAAGCGGGAGTAGGAGCCTTAGTCTTCTTTGAAGCTTTCTGGCCTAACAGCAAAGAAAGTTAAACTAAGGGAGAGAAAAAAAAACGACATGAATACAGAAACAACAGAGGATCTAAACAAATAACTTACTAGCCGTAGAAGGTTTATGGCCGAACTTCTTATGGAATTACGACCATTCACGAATCCCCATCGTATGGGATAAAACTTGGCTCACCCAGTGTCACGACCCAATTTTCCCTCCATTGGATATCGTGATAGCACCTAATTTTAAGGACAAAGCCAGCCTAATATTATTGAATAATAACATTTAATGCTTTCTGAAATGAACTCTCTATACAAAATACACTTTCCCAAAACGCGGTAGTACAATTCATAAGCTCTATAGATTTTTACTACAACTTCTAAATACAACTATTCAGAAATAAATAAAGACAGTGTATGAACAAAATAAGACGGTGACTCCGAAGCGTGCGAACGCTGCAGCAGGTTTACCTTGATTCTCCACAACAGCAATCCGCACTGCTAGCTAACGACCAACCAGCTACGTAATACCTGGATCTATAAAAAATGTGCAGAAGTGCATTATGAGCACACCACAACGATGCCCAGTAAGTATCAAGACTAACCTCGGTGGAGTACTAATGAGGACTAGTCAAGACACCCACTGGTCTAATAAACTGAACAAGTATAAGTATAGGAACAACAGAATATGATATCTACACAAATACTATGCAATATGGCTAACAATACAGTAATTGCAATAAGAAAGGAAACAGCAAGTATCAGCGGAATACCATAAAAATGACACAGAAGAATGAATGAAACACAACCTAAATCAAGAATCGCATATACAACAAGGACAAGTAATAACTCAGCAATTACAATCTCTTTTACATCAGGTTTTTGTCAACTCCACGAGGTACCGAACCTCGAACAAATCACAACTCACGGGTCTCAATACCTGAACCCTAACACTAGGAATTCGGTGCCCTCATAACACCTCATAACTGCATTGACAACTCACATGCCTAAAGATCCATTCTCACATAGAAGGAAAATACAACAAGGGTATCTATACGCAACGATATCCAGAAAATCTCTTAGCCGATAAGAATGCTTAACTACGTGTATGCTTGTGCAAGTGCCCTAACATAGTTTCAAACCAACTAGTAAGCATAAGAAAAGAAACGGACACCACGTAGAATATTTCTTCACAACTTTCACAAGATAAAGTTCACACCGATAAGAGTAACACTACACAATTATCAACAACAAGAATGCCCCCATGCCAACACAAGACATCACAAATCAATCCCTGACATAGCCCACTTTGTCTCGCCACGTGTGCAATAGTAAAGTGAATTCCCACCTTGTCTCGCCACACGCGCACAATAAGATTCCCACCTTGTCTCGCCACACGCGCACAATAAGATTCCCACCTTGTCTCACCACATACGCAACCCATATATATATATATATATATATATATCGCCTTGTCACACCGCATGTGCAAATATCAATAGCAACAACGGCACGACAGAAACCTCTGCTTCATAATAACCACAACCGCACGGTAGAAACCTCGTGCATCACCACAACAATTACAACATCACAAATGACAATAATACAAAGTACGGTAAATAAATCAAATCAAGAACCTTCGATCACAAGAAAAGGTAAAACTCGTTCACAAGGAATAACCACAATAAGGAATACTAGTCATAATAAAGACAACTCAACAAGGAAGAAAATAACATGTAACAATAGTCCTACAATGCACGGTTTGATCACAAGAAACTAACACGAGTCCAATAATTCCAAATGAGGACAAGTCCACTAAGGCATAAAACCTCTAAGCTTATTTTAAGTTTGGGCAATTTTGGAAGAGATACAGCCAATTCAAATAAAGATAAGCAGCGAGAAGATCACCATAATCTTAATTAAGGGAGAACATTTATAAAAGGGATAACTACAACTTCAAATAGAGAGAAGAAATTAGGGAAAAGATAACATGGCAGTGGAAGAAATAACAGTCTTAATTAAAGCACATATGAATCAAATAACAGTAAGTGTGGCCCATGAAGCAATTAATTCCAATTAAGCAGGTAATGGTGAAACTAATAAATTAAGGAACGTAATCAACTACATATTTAATGAATACAACAACCTAAAAACACTAAAAGTCCAATTTACACAACATAAGTCCGAGAACGTACTTGTCACCTCACGTACACGGACTACAATCAACATAGAAGACTCAATTTCTAAGGGGTAGTTCCACCACACAAGGTTAGGCAAGATACTTACCTCAAAAAGACAAATCAGTACTCTAAAATGAATTTCTCGAGTGAAAGACCTCCGGACGGCTCAAATCTAACCAAATTAACTTCAAAGCACAAATAAAACTCATAAGAAGCTATTCTTGATCATAAAGTCTGAATCTTTACAAAAACCTAAAAATCGATCCCAAAAGTCGACCCGCACCCGGGAACCCGAAACTTTTCACAAAACCCGAACACCCATTCCGATATGAATTCAACCATAGAAAAATTATCAAATTCCGATACCATTTCGGCCCTCAAATCATGATTTTTATTTTTGAAAATTTTCTTCAAAAACCAATATTTTCCTCAACTCAAAACACAAATTTAAATGATAAAAATAAAGATAAGATCATGGATTATATTAAATACTAGGTGAGTAACACTTACCCAATTGACTTGCTTGAAAACCCCACAAGGAATCGCTCAAAATCGAGCGCTACAAGTAAAAATATGATGAAAATGGCCTAACCCTCGATTTGGAAATCTTATATTATGCCCAGGTCGGTATGCATCGCGAACACGGAGAAAGGAACGCGTTCGCGAAGAATAAAAAATTAAGGCTACCAGGATGTGCTTCGCGAAGGCAACGAAACACTCACAAACGCGACAAAGAAAAGGACAGAAACCTACGCGAAAAGGGCTCAGGCCTGGTTTCAGTTACGCAAACGCGGAAGGGAGGGCGTGAATGCGAAGAAGGAAAAGTTCAACCCCTTCACGAATGCGAGAAAATGAATGCAAACGTGAAGAGGAACTATGAGGCGGGTCAGCAGACCCTACACGAACGCGAAAGGAACTTCGCGATCGCGAAAAAGAACATCAGATAACAGAACCAGCAGTTCAAAAATGAGGAAAAATGACCTGGAACACACCCGAGGCCCCGGGACCCCGTCGAAACACACAAACAAGTTCTATATCCTAACACGGACTCGATCGGGGTCTCAAATCACATCAAACAACGCAAAAAATACAAATCGCACCACTAATTGAACTTATGAACTTTTAAATCTTCCAACTTCGGAAACTCTTGCTAAAACCAATCAAACCAACCCGGAATGACATCAAATTTTGCAGGCAAGTCCCAAATGACATAACGGAACTGTTCCAACTTTTGAAATTGCATTCCGATCCTGATATCATCAAAGTCAACTACTAGCCAAACCTTTCCATTTTCCAAATTTCAACTTTTCTAACTTTTCGTCGAAATGCCTCAAATCATCCTACGGACCTCCAAATCCAAATCCGGACGCACGCCTAAGTCCAAAATCACCATACGAAGCTGTTGAAGTCATCCAAAATCTATTCCGGATACACAAAAGTCAAATTCTGGTCAACTCTTACCGCTTAAGCTTGAAAACTTGAATCCTTCTGCTGATTTGACTCCGAATCAATCGGCAATTGAATTCAACTACGCACGTAGGTATATATACATAATATGAAGCTTCTCAATCCCTTATTCTGCCAAACGGAACTTAAATTCACAAAATGATCGGTCGGGTCGTTACATCCTCCCCCTCTTAAAATAAACGTTCGTCCCGGAACGTGCCAAGAATCACCACGAAGTCTTAAGATCCTGAATACACACCTCCAATATACACCCGTGGGTGATCCCACGTCACCCCAATCTACATAAGCCTGACGACACCATCTAAACTGTAATTTAGCCTTTCTACCAACACCGATAAGACTCAGAGTCAAAATTCTCACCTTCCATTCATTTCCAAAAGACTCGATTCTAAATCCATACCCGGTATCAACCTCCACCAGCTGCAACCACTCATTCCTAAACCCACAAGAAACAACAACACAACATAACACACCACACATAGGATAATAATAACACTTCTAATCACAATAACTGCTCGTAATGAAAACCAGCACCGGCAATTAGCCTCATATCTGATAGGAACCTGTTTCAAACCTCCATAACACTAATGATGATGCAAGAACCACAAAGACCTCATAACTACACACCTGAATCAACAAGTTGCAATTAACACCACCGGGCACACACCCCGCAAGCCAAAACTCAAGAAGCACAGAACGAAAATGACTGAATGTATAAAGAGAAACACATAAGAGAAATATCAAACAAGCCCGACAGGCTACTACGAATCAATTTAAATAGCAAAAATCGAAGTACATGAAAAATAATATGGATCTCATCCTGGTATAACACCGCGACACATACCCTGGCTCAAACATAACAAATCACATGAACTTGAGAGGGTTTTGATAATAGGCTAAATTCACGTAGTTTAGTGTATATTTGTACTCCAACTTAATTATGCTTCACTGTCTTAGGAGTGTGAAATGATGATAAATGGATCTAATTGTTGATTTATGTTTCGCAGGAGCTAAATGCGCTTATGAGGACCTAGGATGGTGTTTGGAGAAAAATTGAAGGAGAAAGCCCTTGGAGTATTTAATGTGTGAAAAAAAGGAAGAAAAACTGTTGGGACAGATAAATAAGTCCACTAGCGCAGTCTTAGCACGACCACGCTAGTCCAGTGATCCCAGGCAGAATGTTTATCCATTAGCGCACCCAGTAACGCGATGACTAGCGCGGACGCACTAGTCCAGGCGAACACGTTATTTTTCAAGGGTAAACTTGGAAGCTCGGGACAATTCCACTTAACCTATATAAGGTTCAACTCGCCCAAAAGAGAGAATTAATCAAGTTTAGAGTCTTGTTCAATAAAAGCAAAGGCAAGAGGTAAGGAGGGCAATTAGGCATCAAATCTCATCTCTGTTCCTTGTATTTTTGTCATTGTTGATGAATTATTCTGTTGTTATTTTCAGTACAATTATGAGTAGCTAATCTATTTAGTCTAAGGTTTTGGTGGAACCCTTTGAGGATGAACATATTGTTATATTAATATAATTTGCTTGGTTTCAATCTCTATTTGTTCAACTAAGTTCTTATTTTAGTTGATTGAAGGGCCTTCAATTAGCTGTGCCTATTTAGTATGTATATGCTAGGGAGAGAGTGCATATTTAGGTAGTTGTTTAACAACAACACTCCCAAAGTATAGGAGGGATCCATAACCGAGGGTTTAAAGGTTGGATTAGGGATAACGATACCTTGGGTGCAATCTAAAGTGAGTTATAATAAAAGCTAGCTAGCGTAGCTCGAGAGAGTGCATCTAGTAAATTATCGTAATTGCTCGGGAGAGATTTACGGTAGCAAAAGTTCTCATGATTGATATAGATAATTAGGCCAAACAATAGGAAATATACAAGATGGTATTTCATCAGCGGGGGAAACTATAACCTTAGATCCTTCTCGCATTTGTTTACAACTCAGTATTAGTTATCTTTTAGTTTACTTAGTTTCATTCAGTTTAGTGAGTAAAAATACCAAAAAAATTTTATTCTCAACCTTTGGGAAGTTGATTACGAAGAATCAAGTGAGCCTAAAAGCTATAATTGATAGGTTAATTCATTGTGAGATTCGACTCTGGGCGAAACACTCAGATTATATTTGCAACGGCCGCTTAGTCTTTTTATAAGACATAGTTGAGCGTGATCAAATTTTGGCACTGTTGCCGGGGAATTAACGGTGTTATCAATTACATTTTGAAGAAATACAAAATTCTAAAGTATAGCCAATTTTCATCTATACATTGAAATTTTAACGTTTGCTAACTTAATTGTACAGGTGCATCCCTTGAAACTCATCGAGAACTGGTGAAGTATTTGAAGCCTTATCAGACCCCGAGAAAGTTTTCAAGGCCTTGAATCGGGCCAACCGGCAAAGCAAACAACAACCATCAATTGAACAACTTGAACCTGACATGGAAAATCTAAACAAAAGGAACAACAATGGGGACGACGTGGTAGACTCAGTTGCGCAAATAGTGGAACCTCTTGTGCCAGAGGCTCCTTTAGATGACTGGGCACAACCCACGGCGGAGAATTTGGCCATTGCGATAGTAGTCCCTCAGATACAGGTCGAGTCCTTTCAGATTACAAATAATATGTTGCACTTGCTGCAGAACAAGGGACAATTTTCAAGGTCATACATTGAGGATCTCCAACAGCATTTGAAGAATTTCCTGTCGATTTGCAAAACTCAGAGGCAGCCAAACGTCACTCAGGAAGCAATAAAACTATTGTTCTTTCCATTCTCAGTGACAGGAGCAGCCCAGACTTGGCTAAACTCGCTCCCCATTAATTCCATTACCACATGGGAGGAGTTAGTTAAGCAGTTCGTGAACAAATTCCATCCACCTAACAAGACAGCTCAACAAATTGATGAAATCTTGAGCTTCAGACAGAAGCCAACTGAAACATTGCAAGAAACATGGGAACAATTTAAAGGAATGTTGGTTATCTGTCCGCACCATGGTATTCTAGAGCAGATAATGGGGCAGCATTTCTATATGGGTCTGGCGGATACTGTAAAGGAAAATGTAGATGCTTCAACTGGTGGAGCATTCTTGAGCAAAACATGGAGAGAAAGCCAGATCCTGCTTGATAAAATGGCGCAGAATTCGGGGTGGACAACCAGGAATGCACCCATTACTCCGGTAGTTCACTCAGTGCCCTTTGATCCATCCAATACTCTTGCTGAGAATGTGGCCACCTTGATAACACAGATGAGCACACTAACCAAAAAGGTGGAGGAGTCAGGGAAAAAACAACAGGTACATATTGTGGATACAACCAATGGGGGCTTATGCACATCTTGCATTAGTCAGCCACTTGGTAATCAGTGGAATGTTGAATGTGATCAACATCACTACCCTGAAAATATGAACTCTGTGTCAAATTATGGGGGTCAGCGACAGGGTGGACAGAATTGGGGCCAACAAAATCAACCATATAGGCCCCCTCAGCAGCAGTACAACAGTGGAAACATGGGAGCCATGCGACCTCAGGGTAATGTGGCACCTTACCAAAGGCCACAGAGGTACAATAATCAGAATCAGCATCAGCAACAGGCTTATCATCCCCCTCAGCAGCAACATGGTGGTAGACAGGAAGATGGATTTTCCAGACTTGAAGCAATGATGCAACAGGTTATTGGGTCAATTGAAAAAATAAGCGAGAGAGTATATGCACATAAGTCAGCTATTAAAAACATTGAAGTGCAAATGGGCCAGACCTTGATGTCTTTGAATAATCGTCCTCGGGGGATATTGCCTGCAGACACTCAGGTAAATCCTAAGGATCATGATCCTAAGCAGATAATGGCAGTGAGTCTACGCAATGGCAGGGACTTATACTTGGAGCAGGAAAGAGCTCGAGAAAGCAGACAGGCTGAGACACTGGTACCAGTGCCTATTGAATTTGATGAGTCAACAAAACTAACTAAGGTGACAGTGCAGCCTGCACAAGGAGAACCCATCACACAACTCGAGGCTGAGAAATAAGCAAAGCTAACCCAAGAACCGGTAATTGAGGTGGTGATTGACAAAGAAAAATCCCAACTAACTGGGAAGAAGAGACCTCCAACACCATTCCCACAGACGCTGGCTAAGTATCAGAACGATGAGTAGTATAATAAAAAGTTCTTGGACATGTTGAAACAAATACATGTAAACATTCCTTTGATTGAGGCTCTGACGGAGATGCCTGGGTATGCTAAAATAATGAAGGACTTAATTTCCCAAAAATTTGACTTCCAAGACTTGGCCACAGTGATGCTTACTCAGACTTGCAGTGTTGTTATGACCCGACCAATTATGGAAAAGCTGTCTGATCCGGGGAGTTTCACCATTCCCTGCACCATTGGAAACTTTGCCTTTGCAAAGACACTTTGTGATTTAAGGGCCGACATTAATCTTATCCCCCTGGCCATCTACAAGAGGTTGGGTATTGGTAGAGCTTGACCAAACTCTATGTTGTTGCAGCTGGCAGACAAGACGCTAAAAAGACCGTCAGGCATTCTGGATGACGTATTAGTGCAAGTAGGGAAGTTTGTGTTCCCTGTGGATTTCGTGATACTGGACTGTAGAGTGTATGAAGAGATTCCCATAATTTTGAGAAGGCCATTCTTGGCCACTGGGAGAGCCCTCATTGATTGTTAAACTGGGGAGCTTAAGATGAGATTGAACAACGAGGAAATCACATTCAATGTGTAGAAATCCATGAGGCGACCAAGCGAGTTCGCCAATTTTTCTCTTGTTGATGCTGTGGATGTGATAGTGGATGAATATGATGAGTCCTTAACTATTGAGGACCCCCTTGCTGCATGTTTGATGAATTTGGGTGAGGTAAATGGGGAAGAATTGGCAGAATGGGTGTTAGCGCTTGTTGGAAAAGGTGTTTGGCCGAGGGCACTCGAGTTTGAGCCCTTACACTTAGAAAAGAGAGAGACTCCGCCAGCCAAGACATCTGTTGAAGAGCCACCTAAGCTGGAGTTGAATCCACTGCCAGCCCATCTCAGGTACGCATTTCTTGGACCTAATTGTACTTTACCTGTTATTATCTCATCCAGTTTGCTAGATGTACAGGCAAAGTAGACAGGTGCTCACATAGTGTAAGACTGCCATTGGTTGGACCATGGCAGACATAAAGGGGATCATCCCGGCGTTCTGTATGCACAAAATTCTGCTGGAAAAAGGGCACAAACCTTCTAGGGAACACCAGAGGCGGCTGAACCCAAACATGAAGGAAGTGGTGAAGAAGGAAATCATAAAGTGGTTAGATGCGGGAATCATTTTCCCCATCTCTGACAGCAACTGGGTTAACCCAGTACAATGTGTACCTAAAAAGGGTGGCATGACGGTTGTAAAAAATGACAACAATGAGCTGATATCCACAAAGGCCGTCACTGGCTGGAGAATTTGCATGGACTACAGAAAATTAGATCTTTCCACCCGTAAAGATCACTTCCCACTTCGCTTCATCGATCAAATGCTCGACAGGCTGGCAGGGAGGTCTCACTTCTATTTTCTGGACGGGTACTCGGGGTACAACCAAATTTCCATTACCCTGGAAGACGCAGAAAAGACCTCATTCACCTGTTCCTACGGGATCTTTGCATTCAGAAGGATGCCCTTTGGCTTATTCAATGCACCCACCATATTTCAAAGGTGCATGATGGCCATATTCACTGACATGGTCGAGGATATCATAGAGGTATTCATGGATGATTTCTCAGTGGTGGAAAATTCATTCGATGAGTGCCTAGCAAATCTAACTCGAGTGCTGAAGCGGTGTATTGAGATGAACCTTGTGCTTAATTGGGAGAAGTGACATTTCATGGTAAATAGGGGATAGTCTTGGGGCACTTGGTGTCGAGCAACGGAATTGAGGTGGATCGTGCCAAAGTGGATGTGATTGCAAAGCTTCCACCTCCCACATCGGTTAAAGCGATAAGGAGCTTCCTTGGGCATGCCAGGTTCTACCGGCGATTCATCAGAGACTTCTCCAAAATAGCCAACCCCCTATGTAAGTTGCTCGAAAAAGATAACCCTTTTGTATTTTCTAACGATTGCAGGGTGGATTTTGAGGAGTTGAAAAAGAGGCTAGTCACGACCCCGATCATTGTTGCTCCCGACTAGGAGCAACCATTCGAGCTCATATGTGATGCCAGTGATTACGCAGTGGGAGCGGTGTTAGGAAAGCGAAAGGAAAAGATAATTCACCCGATCTAATACGCGAGTAGGACATTGAGTGGAGCTCAGCTGAACTACACGGTGACCGAAAAAGAGATATTGGCAGTAGTGTTCGCCTTTGAAAAGTTCAGATCATACCTGATTGGCTTTTTACACTGATGATGCTGCCCTCAGGTATTTTATTGAGAAGAAAGAATCCAAGCCGCACCTAATTCGTTGGGTGCTGCTACTGCAAGAATTTGATCTAGAGATTCATGACCGCAAGGGCACGGAGAACCAAGTCGCGGATCATCGATCGGGACTTGAAAGTGCTGAAAATGTAGTAGAAGCAGAGGATATTCTGTAAACCTTTCTAGATGAGCAGCTACTCGCCACGAGCATGGAGGAGGTTCCATGGTATGCAAACATTGCAAATTACCTGGCAAGTGGTATTGAGCCCTATGAACTCTCACTTGTCCAAAAGAAAAAAATTTATCGTGATTGCCGCAATTATTACTGGGATGAACCTCACTTGTTTAGAATTTGTATTGACAATATGATCCGGAGGTACGTCCCCGAGATAGAACAATTTTCTATTTTGCAGGCGTGTCATGCATCAGCGTATGGAGGGAATTTTAGAGGAGTTCGAACAACAGCTAAAGTTCTAGAGGCCGGATTCTACTGGACAACTGTGTTCAAAGATGCCCACCAATGGGTGAAGGGCTGCAACGAGTGTCAACGGACAGGGAACATATCCCGTCGCCACGAGATGCCCATGAACCCGATCTAAGAGGTCGAGGTGTTTGATGTATGGGGGATTGACTTTATGGGTCCCTTCGTTATCTCGTACGGTAATAAGTACATACTTGTTACGGTAGACTATATGTCCAAATGAGTGGAAGATACAGCACTCCCCACCAATGACGCAAGGGTGGTAGTGGGATTCTTGAATAAAAACATATTCACCCGTTTTGGAATTCCAAGGGCCATCATCAGTGACGGAGGCACTCACATCTGCAACCGTGCCATCGAAAAGTTATTAGCTAAGTACGATGTGCGCCACAAGGTGGAAACCCCTTATCACCCTCAGACGAGTGGGCGGGTTGAGGTTTCAAATCGATAAATCAAGAGTGTGCTGACTAAAACAGTGAATGCCACAAGAACTGATTGGGCGAATAAACTTGATGACGCACTATGGTCATACAGAACTGCATTCAAAATGCCAATTGGTATGTCGCCATACAAGTTGGTGTTCGGAAAGTCCTGTCACCTGTCGGTAGAACTGGAACATCGAGTGTGGTGGGCACTGAAACAGTTAAACATGGATCTTGATGCTGCGGGCACAAGTCGAGTCATTCAACTGCATGAGTTGGATGAATTCAGATATCTTGCCTTCGAAAGCACGAGGTTGTATAAAGAGAGAATGAAGAGGTTACACGATAAGAAGATTGTGGACCGAAACTTCAAACCTGGAGAAATGGTTTTGCTCTATAACTCCAGATTGAGACATTTTTCGGGTAAACTCAAGTCCTGATGGGCTGGACCATTTCGTGTGGTCGAAGTGTTTCCCTCAGGTGTTGTACAGATTGCTTCTGAAAAAGGTGCCCACACCTTCAGAGTTAATGAGCAGAGATTGAAAAGGTATATGGAGATGGACGAGAACAAGGAAGTGTCTGTGGTGCTTCTTGAAGAACCTCAGAGTTCGAGCGAGCCGTAAATGCGCTCATTCTGCATCGTGTCGCGACGTTAAATCAGGCGCTGGTTGGGAGACAACCCAATGTGTAGTGTTTATAGAGTAGATAATGAATAGTTGAATTGTTGTAAGTACTAACATATGCAGGTGTGCGCGGGCGAAAGGTAGACTCAAGCCAACTCAAGGATAAAGTCAGAAAAACGAAGTGTGGTGAGGCCTGGACTAGCGCGACCGTGCTACTGAGCGCGCTAGTGGTCGCGCGAATGGCCTTTTGTTCTGCCTCAAGTTCTTGCCACCAGCGTGGTCACGCTATGAGCTCTCTAGTGACCGCGCTAATGGCCTTTTATTCTGCCTCAAGTTCTCTCCACTAGCACGGTCGCGCTAGTGACCGCGCTAATGGACTTTTGTTCTGCCTCGTTTAACTGCCACTAGCGCGGTCGCACTATGAGCGTGCTAGTGACCGCGCTAGTCCCGTCGCGACNACCCACAATATAACCTAATCCCCCCACTTTCCCCACCACATCCGCCCACTCCCCTAAAAACTCCTCTTTTTCTCAAACCCTTCTTCCTCCTTATCCTCAACAAAGAAAAACAAAAGAAAAGGAACCCTTCTCCGCTCTCAAGTTCAAGCACTCATACACACCTCCAGCTCTTCTTCCACCAACACCCAGCCCTCCCCTACACTTCTCACTCCTTCACACTACAGGTATGTGTCTTCTTCTCTAGTTTTTTCTCTTCTCCGTTTTTAATTTGGCAGTTTTTCCCTGTACTTTGTTAAAAGTTGTAACATTTTCTTCTTCTTTAGTAGAAATGCTTGGTAGTGTATGCTTCGTACTGGTGGGTGATAGTATTTTGGGGTGTGGTATGTCTTGATTTAATTGGGGTGATGTTTGGGAAATTGTGGTGGAAGTTGGGGATTCAACTTGTTAAATGGGGGCTCAGGTGAACAATGTCCACCATGTGTTTGTGTAAATGTCTCAATGAAGTACAGTTATTGTGACCAAGTGTAAGGTGAAATCTGAGTAACCACATTGGTCATCTCGTTGGTGCTGAAATCATAATTTTTTTTTTTTTTGTAGGTACAATGGCTCCCCGAAAGCGTCAAGCCACCGGCTCCTCCTCAGGTAGACAAGCAGGTCCTTCCTCCGAAAGGCCAGGGAAGTCTGTTGACACTCGGCCCTTCAACAACAATAAATTTGTATCCGCTAAGGCTCAGGATAGGTTTGCGGCAAAGGAATCAAAGGCAGCCATACCTGAACGTGGCATAGACACTGACTCACTCCGGCGTTACTGCCAAAGAATGTATAATGAGTTGATGCAGAGGAGACTAGATGTGTTCTTTGAAGAGCACGATGAGGCTAATGCCATGATAGTAAGGGAGTTTTATGTGAACTGCTCGGAACACAACAATCATGTGGTCACGGTGAGGAAGAAGCAGGTAAACGCCTCTGTGGAGTCCATTCGAACGTTTTACCGGTTGCCAGGCCCTGTGGATATGTACGAGGACGGTTATGAAGCATATGGTCGGTGCTATACTCAGTGGGAAACGTTCCTCCCAACCATTTGTGTTCTGAACGCCGATATAAAATGGTACAAGTACGGGCAGAAGTTTCACTCTTCAGCCCTCACCTTTGAGGCTAAATGTTGGCTCTACCTGATTAACAACCGCCTACTCCCATCCCACAACACCTCGGAGGTGAACATTCCTCGCGGGTGTTTAATCTGGTGCTTCATGACGGGCCGCGAATTTGACGTGGCTAGGCTTATGCATGAGGAGATGTTTGTCCGTTGTAAGGTTCAGAGGTATGGTTTATTCTTCCCATCTCTAGTCACCATATTGTGCCTTGCAGCTGGAGTACCGGGAAACTTGGCGGTGGATGGCAGAGTGCCAACGGTGTACACCTTCAGAGATGATAGAGTCACAATTGGTAAGGAAGTAATGGCCATTAATGATGAGGAGGAGGAGAATGAGTTGGATGAGGAAGCTAAGAAGGAAGCACAACAAAATGTGGAGGAAGAGCAAGAACATATGGAGGAGGAGCAGCCCACTCAGGCGCAGGCTGCTGAGGTGGAGGGCCCGTCTAGAGCCCGTTAGAGTTATAGGCTAGACCACCTAGAGCAGGACATGGTGGAACTGCGCACTTAGGTCACAGACCTGGGTGCGCGAGTTGATGATGTAGCAACCCAGCAGAAGAAATCTGAAAAGAAAATCATGGGCTGGCTCCGAGCCCTGCATCGCGCTTGTCATCTCGACCCAGGGACTGTCTCCGACCAGGACTGAGCATTCAGGGAGGTCCCTGACCTAACTTTTTATTTTGATTTCCATGGGGACATGTCCTCATTTTAAGTGTGGGGTGGGGGAAGGATTCCCTCGTACATGTATATATGTAGATCAAAAATGGGTAGTTGTTTTCTTTATTTTTCTTATGATTTAGCATAATTGTTAGTTGTTTTCATTATTTTCTTTTGAGTTGTTTTTGTTTTTGTGATTGTAAATAGTATTGTAATTAATTAAGTCGTCTTGGCCCGACGATAGATCCCTTTCGACGGGATTCTTGAGGGTCTAAGTCGACCACAAAAAAAATAGAAAATAGAGTGGACTCTTCCTGATGACGGACTTCTTAAGCAGTTTTCTTGAGGTAAGCTAGTCCAAATAAAACACCAAAAAGATTTTTTTATTTTCTTTTTAGGTAGCGTAGAAATTTCGCCTTGTTTTTTTTTTACCACGGTTCTTTTCCAAGGATTTAACTTGAACCGGGTATAATTAGTTTTTTTTTTATTTGTTAGGTGTTTTTGGCACGGAGATGAAATAATAAAAGCATCCCTTAGCGTTGTTACACCCGAACACAAAAGACACTAGAATATGACGCCTAGGCTCATTTGTTGACTCTTGTGTAATGCCTTAAATTTGTATGTTGTAACTGACTTGAATGCTCGGTGAGAGTGTCTTGATAAGCTAATTTGGAGTGAGTCATGTGCCATATATGTGTGAGGCGTCGTATTGTATTCTATGTCCACATTCGATGCCTAGAACTTGCCCTATGTGTTTGCAAAGCGAAATAGTAGTTCACTCAGTCTTAGAAGTGATATAGGCATTTCTTTGTTAAGCCAGACATAAAAGTGTATCCACCGGATTGTAATTTACCATATTTAACCCCTTTGAGCTTATAAGAATGTTTCTCTGACAACCACATTACAAACCTTACCCAATTGTTTGAATGGTCGGTCTGTTGGAACCCTGTACCTCCCATGAGCACTTGAATTGTTAGAGATTATGTAAAAGTCAAAGTGTGGGGTGGTGGTTTGGTTTTGAGTGCAATCAAAGAAATAGAAGGAAAGGTGCAAAAGTGTGAAAGAATATGAAAGAATAAGCGCCACCTGGAAAAAAAAGAGAAAGGACAATGAATAAATGCAGTCATTAATAAGTGGTGATTCGATAAAATTGCACCTAAGGGAGTTTGGGGTAAATATAAAGAGAAGTGTGGTGAAAATTCTGGCCAGGCATAAGAATGATCTGAAAGCTAAAGTAATTGTATTAAAAGTGCTTAGAGAGGTTAGTCACTATATCTAAATATATCCTATCGGCCCTTAGCCTACATTACAACCAAATGAAGACCTAATTGATCTTAGACTGAATGGGCTCCATTAGTAGAGTATTACACTACGGGCAAGCCTATGGTATATCTTTGTGGCATATGAATATTCTTTCCGAGAGTGAGTGAATTTTTTCTATTTGAGTTCCTACATGTTTTTAATATTATTCTTATGGAACTACCCTCGTGTGTGTGATGTGAGGGCACTTGATTCATGATGGAAAGGTAAGTCTTGACCTCTGTGTAGAGTACTTTGAGAAAGTAGGAATATTGCATGGCATGTGAGAGTCGACCCTTGAGGCATGGATGTTACATTGCTAGGTATAACTCCTGCAATATGTTCGTGGTGTGACACATTAGGGAAATGCTTGATGAAAGGACCTTTGTAGAGTATAGCGGATTGCTCGAGGACTAACAATGATTTAAGTGTAGGGTGTTGATATTAGGCTAAATTCACGTAGTTTAGTGTATATTTTTACTCTAACTTAATGATGTTTCACTGTCTTAGGAGTGTGAAATGATGATAAAATGGCTCTAATTGTTGATTTTATGTTTCGCAGAAGCTAAATGCGCTTATGAAGACCTAGGATGGTGTTTGGAGCAAAATTGAAGGAGAAAAGCCCTTGGAGTATTTAACGTGTGAAAAGAAGGAAGAAAAACTGCTGGGACAGATTATAAGTCCACTAGCGCAGTCTTAGCGCGACCGCGCTAGTCCAACAATCCCAGGCAGAATGTTTAGCCATTAGCGCGCCCAGTAGCGCGATGACTAGCGCGGGCGCGCTAGTCCAGGCGAACACATTATTTTTCAAGGGTAAACTTGGAAGCTCGGGACAATTTCACTTAACCTATATAAGGTTCAACTCGCCTAAAAGAGATAATTAATCAGGTTTAAAGTCTTGTTCAAGAAAAGCAAAGGCAAGAGGCAAGGAGGACAATTGGGCATCAAATCTCATCTCTCTTCCTTGTATTTTTGTCATTGTTGATGAATTCTTCTGTTGTTATTTTCAATACAATTATGAGTAGCTAATCTATTTGGTCTAAGGTTTTTGTGGAACCCGTTGAGGAAGAACATCTTGTTATATTAATATAGTTTGCTTGGTTTCAATCTCTATTTGTTCAACTAAGTTCTTATTGTAGTTGATTGAAGGGCCCTCAATTAGTTGTGACTATTTAGTATGTATCTGCTCGGGAAAGAGTGCATATTTAGTTAGTTGTTGAACAACACCACTCCCAAAGTATAGGAGGGATCCATAACCGAGGGTTTAAAGGTTGGATTAGGGATAACGATACCTTGGGTGCAATCTAAAGTGAGCTATAATAAAAGCTAGCTAGCGTAGCTCGAGAGAGTGCATCTAGTAAATTATCGTAATTGCTCGGGAGAGATTTACGGTAGCAAAAGTTCTCATGATTGATAGAGATAATTAGGCCAAACAATAGGAAATATACAAGATGGGATCTCGCATTTGTTTACAACTCAGTATTAGTTATCTTTTAGTTTACTTAATTTCATTCAGTTTAGTGAGTAAAAATACCAACAAATTGTTATTCTCAACCTTTGGGAAGTTCATTACGAAGAATCAAGTTAGTCTAACAATTATAATTGATAGGTTAATTCCCTGTGGGATTCGACTCTAGGCGAAACACTCAGATTATATTTACAACGCCCGCTTAGTCTTTTTACAAGACATAGTTGAGCGTGATCAGGTTTCACCCTCAACTCTAAATCACAGGTTGAATATACATCATACCAATTGAAATCTTCCACTAACTCAATTCTGCCAATAAAATCACAACACTTACTGAAATCTCACCCCGGTAGAGTACCAAATCACAAACTGCAACCAAGAATACTTAGTAAATCACACCAAAAACCTACTATAATGAACAACATGGACTCACTTCAAATCTCACCACTCTCAATTATGAATAAAGACAACGATAGACACGGGCTACCACTCATAGAATCTCCCAACAGGGAAAACACATAAAAAAAAGTGCAAATCATGAAACTCACCTATAAATGAAACAACAAATAAGGAACTCGTCCCGATAAGAAGAACCAATACGAGATACGAATGCTGCCCCTATGTAGCGAATCAAAGACATACATGCATGACATCATCTGGCACAACGGCCTCCAGCCTACTATATGAAACACATCAACAGGTCGGACCTCCCCCTCTTGGGCGCCCCCTACTCGCCTGAATACCCCACTGCGGCATATCTTCCTAGAGTCTGGGACAATATCTTACCATGTGGATAATATCTCCACATTCAAAGCAACCTCTCTACTGACGCGGCTGTGGAAACTGTGATGTACGAGTACCCTGAGACCCATGAGCACCTGAAACACTATGCAAAGCCGGAACTGCAAACTGAACTGGCTGACTCACAAAACCTCTACCATGACGCACCCTGCCTCCAAAATAAGTACCATTAGATCTCTCCGACCTGCAAGGCCTCCTCGCCTCCCTATGATCTCTATCCTGGCCCGCATATCCTCTCTCTCATACCCCCGCCTGTCATCTTTCTCTTGATCCCATATGCCCTCTACTTGGCGAGCGATCCCTACCACCTGCTAAAATGAAACATATGACTCTAATTCCCGAGCCATGCTGAATTGAATATCATGCATGATTCCCTCAATGAATCTACGGACACGCTCTCTAACTGTAGCGACCAAAGCAGGTACATGTCTAGCCAACTCACTAAATTTGAGGGCATACTCTGATACTGACATAGTGCCCTGGCGCAGCTGCTCAAACTCCGTGCGCCACGCATCTCGAAGGGACTAAGGTACAAACTCTCTCAGGAACATCTCTAAAAGTTGAACACATGTGAGTGAAGCTGAATCGGCCGGACTACCCAACTAATATGCCCGCCACCAATGATAAGTTGCACCTCTGAGCTGTAACATAACAAAAGCAACCCAGCTCGTCTCCACAATACCCATAGTACGAAAAATGCGGTGACACTCCTCCAGAAAACCCTGAGAATCATCTGTCGCCGATCCACTAAAGATAGGAGGGTGGTGCTTCTTGTACCTCTCAAGTCTAAGATGTTCTTCCTCAGATGTTGCTGCCCTAACCACGGGCTGAATTGGGAGCACAGGTTGTGTCGCCATGACACCCGGAACCTGACCAACATGATATCGCTGGTCTGGAGTGTAGGCGGCGGGAGTCTGAGCTCCTCCCCTAGTATGTGAAGTAGCTGGTGCAATCGGAATCAATCCCGCCTGAGTCAATGTACCCAACATACTCAAGAATTTTGCTAAGGTCTCCTGAAGTCCAGGAGTAACAACAGGCGCCTCAGGTACCTGCCCCCCAACTGGGACTACTGGCAGCTCCTCAACTGCTGCTCTGGTAGGTGCTCTAACTGCGACATGTGCTCCTCGTCGGCCTCTGCCTCTGCCCCTAGCGACATCGTCTCTAGGGGTAACATCATTAGGGACTGCGACTCGTGTCCTCACCATCTGTGAGGGAATGGAACGATAAAAGCTCAAACTTCGAGATAAATGAACTCGCACGATAGGAATGAAGGAAGTGAAATTGTCCTAATAGTTCTGTAGCCTCTCGAAGATAAGTACAGACGTTTCCGTATCGATCCGCAAGACTCTACTAAACTCGCTTATGACTCGTAGTACCTATGAAATTAGAGCTCTAATACCAACTTGTCACGACCCAATTTTTCCTCCGTTAGGTATCGTGATGGCAAAGCCTAACATTAATGAATAACAACCATTATAATAATAACATTTAATGCTTTCTGAAATGAACTCTCTATACAAAATACACTTTCCCAAAACTCGGTAGTACAAGTCATAAGCTATATAGAGTTTTACTACAACTTCTAAATACAACTGTTCATAAATAAATAAAGACAGTTTATGAACAAAATAGGACGGTGAGTCCGAAGCCTGCGAACGCTGCAGTAGGTTTACCTTGATTCTCCACAACAGCATTCCGCGCTACTAGCTAACGATCAACCGGCTATACAATACCTGGATTTGCAAAAAAAATGTGTAGAAATACAGTATGAGCACACCACAGCGGTGCCCAGTAAGTATCAAGACTAACCTCGGTGGAGTAGTAATGAGGAACAGTCAAGATACCCACTGGCCTAATAAACTAAACAAGTATAAGTATAGGAACAACAGAATATGATATCTACATAAAGACTATGCAATATAGCTAACAATACAGTAATTGCAATAAGAAAGGGAACAACAAGTATCAGTGAAATACAATAAAAATGACACAGAAGAGTGAATGGAACACAACCTAAATCTGGAATCACATATACAACAAGGACAAGTAATAACTCAATAATTAGAATCATTTTTACATCAGGATTTTGTCAACTCCAGGAGGTACCGAACCTCGGATAAATCACAACTCACGTGTAGAAGTGCAGTATGAGCACACCACAGCGGTGCCAGTAAGTATCAAGACTAACCTCGGTGGAGTAGTAATGAGGAATAGTCAAGACACCCACTGGTCTAATAAACTGAACAAGTATAAGTATAGGAACAACAGAATATGACATCTACATAAAGACTATGCAATATGTCTAACAATACAGTAATTGCAATAAGAAAGGGAACAACAAGTATCAGTGCAATACCATAAAAATGACACAGAAGAGTGAATGAAACACAACCTAAATCTGGAATCACATATACAACAAGGACAAGTAATAACTCAGTAATTACAATCGCTTTTACATCAGGTTTTTGTCAACTCCAGGAGGTACCGAACCTCGGACAAATCACAACTCACGGGTCTCAATACCTGAACCCCAACACTGGGAATCATGTGCCCTCATAACACCTCATAACCGCACTGACGACTCACGTGCCATAGAGCCATTCTCACATAGAAGGCAAATACAACAAAGGTATCTATACTCAACGATATCCAGAAAATCTCTTAGCCGATAAGAATGCTTAACTGTGTGTATGCTTGTGCAAGTGTCATAACATAGTTTCAAACCACCTAGTAAGCATAAGAAAAGAAACAGACAGCACGTAGAATATTTCTTCACAAATTTCACAAGATAAAGTTCACACTGATAAGAGTAACACTACACAATTATCAACAACAAGAATTGCCCCAGGACAACACAAGACATCACAAATCAATCCCTGACATAGCCCACCTTGTCTCGCCACGTGTGCAATAGTAAATTGAATGCCCACCTTTTCTCGCTACACACACACAATAAGGTTCCCACCTTATCTCGCCACATGCGCAACCCACATATATATATATATATATATATATATATATATATATATATATATATCCCACCTCGTCACGCTGCATGTGCAAATATCAATAGTAACCACGGCACTAAATAAACCTCGTGCAACCCAATATCAACAACTGCACGGTAGAAACCTCGTGCATTATAATAACCACAACCGCAGGGTAGAAACATCGTGCATCACCACAACAAGTACAACAACACAAATAAAAATAATACAAAGTACGGTAAATAAATCAACTTAAGAACCTTCGATCACAAGAAAAGGTAAAACTAGTTCACAAGGAATAACCACAATAAGGAATATTGGGAATATTAGGAATAATAAAGACAACTCAACAAGGAAGAAAATAACATGTAACAATAGTCCCACAATGTACAGTTCGACCATAAGAAACTAATACGAGCCTAATAATTCCAAATAAGGACAAGTCCACTAAGGCATAGAACCTCTAAGCTTCTTTTAAGTTTGGGCAATTTCGGAAGAGATAAAGCCAATTCAAATAAAGATAAGCAGCGAGTAGATCACCATAATCTTAATTAAGGGTGAACATTTACAAAGATAACTACAACCAAATTAACGTCAAATCACAAATAAAACTCATAAGAAACTATTTCGGATCATAAAGTTTCAATCTTTACAAAAATCTAAAAATCGATTGCAAAAGTCGACCCCTGGGCCCGCACCCCAATTCCCGACAATTTTCACAAAACCCGAACATCCATTCCGATATGAGTTCAACCATACAAAAATTATCAAATTTCGATACCATTTCGTCCCTCAAATCATGATTTTTCGTTTTGAAAATTTTCTTCAAAAACCAACATTTTCCTCAACTCAAAACACAAATTACATGATAAAAATAAATATAAGATCATGGAATATATTAAATACTAGGTGAAGAACAGTTACACAATCGATTTTCTTGAAATCCCACTAGGAATCGCTCAAAACCGAGCTCTACAAGTTAAAATATGATGAAAATGGCCTAACCCTCAATTTGAAAATCTTATATTATGCCCAAGTCGGCATGCATCACAAACACAGAGAAAGGGACGCATTTGTGAAGAATAAAAAATTAAGGCTGCCAGGAAGTGCTTCAAGAACGCGAAGACACGCTCGCGAACAAGATGAAGAAAGGGACAGGAACCTACAGGAACGCGTACGAGAAAATGCGAACACGTAGAGTAACGATCACCAGGGCGCAGGACTGGTTTCTACTACGCGAACATGGAAGGGAGGGTTGCGAAAGCGAAGAAAGAAAATTGCAACCCCTTCGCGAACAAGAGTGGATGAATGTGAAAGCGAAGAGGAATTATGAGGCGGGTCAATAGACACTACGCGAACGTGAAAGGAACTTCACGATCGCAAAGAAGAACATCAGATACCAGAACCAGCAGTTCAAAAATGGGGAAAACGACTCGTAGCCCACACGGAACACACCTGAGGCCCCCGAGACCCCGTCTAAACACACAAACAAGTTCTATAACCTAAAACGGACTCGCTCGGGGTATCAAATCACATCAAACAACGCCAAAAAATACAAATTGCACCACGAATCGAACTTATGAACTTCCAAATCTTCCAACTTCGGAAACTCGTGCTGAAACCAATCAAACCAACCCGGAATAACGTCAAATTTACAGGCAAGTCCCAAATAGAATAATGGATTTGTTCCAACTTTCGAAATCGCATTCCGACCCCTGATATCATCAAAGTCAACTATTGGTCAAACTTTTCCATTTTCCAAACTTCAATTTTTCCAACTTTTCGCCCAAATGCTTCAAATCATCCTACGGACCTCCAAATCCAAATCCGGATGCACGCCTAAGTCCAAATTCACCATATGAAACCGTTGAATGATCCAAAACCCATTCCGGAGCCGTTTACACAAAAGTCAAATTTCGGTCAACTCTTACTACTTAAGCTTCAAAACTTGAATCATTCTTCCGATTTGACTCTAAATCATTCGGCAACTGAATTCAACCATGCACGCAGATCGATATACATAATATGAAGCTGCTCAAGGCCTTATGCCGCCGAACGAAACTTAAATTCTCAAAACAACTGGTTGGGTCGTTACTCCTAGTTCTGAATGTATACAATCAACGTAGGAGGCTCTTTCTCGGCTACAAAAGAGTAGAAGAGGAGTGGTTAGGTCGTCAACAAAATAAAGCAAAATGAGCAATCAACTAATAGAAACACTTATGGGCAAAATTCCACATCTCACGGAATCCGCTAGGGTTCACCACCACGTGCTTGGTCTTAACATAGAAGAAGTGTAATGACCCGGTCGGTCGTGTTGGGAGTTAGAGGCCTGATCCCCTAATAATTATTTTCCTCATGTTTGTTTCTGCTATTGGACTTGTCGGGGGGATTAGTTATGTAATTCAGAGAGTTTTGGGACACTTAATCCTTAGTTGTGAGTTTAAGCCTTAGAATTTGGACCGTAGTCGAAACTATGTGAAAACAGATCCGGAATGGAATTCCGTCAACTCAATTAGCTCCGTTGAGTGATTTTGGGGTTAAGAGCGCATCCGGAATGTGTTTTGGAGGTTTGTAGTAGATTTAGGCTTGAATTGGCGAAAGTTAGATTTTCGGCGATTTCGGCCGATAGGGAAAATTTTGATATCAAGCTCGGAATGGAATTCGGAAGTGGCTATAGGTTCGTAGTGTCAATTATGACCTGTGTGTCAAATTTGAGGTCATTCAGACTAGGTTTGACGTGTTTCGGCATCGTTTGTGAATTCTGGAAAAATTTTAAGTTCTTAGGCTTGAATTCATATTTAATTCTTGTTTTTGGTGTTATTCGATGTGGTTTTAAGGCTCGACTAAGTCTAAATGATGTTATAGGACTGGTTGGTAGGTTTGGTTGAGGTCCCGCAAGCCTCGGGTGTATTTCGGATGCTCAATGGAAAGAATTTTGGACTTATGCAAATTTTCTAGTGTGCTGAACCTGTCATTTTCGCACCTGCGGTTATTGGACCGCAGGTGCGGCGCTGCAGAAGCGGCTTGGTAATCGCAGAAGCGGACATAGGCCAAGGCTCAAGGACCGCAGATGCGGCCGAGTGAACGCAGATGCGGCCCTAGCCCGTTAAGTGACTTTTCGCACCTGTGATGACCTTTCCGCAGGTGCAGCCCATGAGTCGCATATGCGAAAATCGATATATAGAAATAGGGAATTCAAGGGTTTGAAATTTCATAACACAAAAATCGATTTGGAGCTCGATGGGAGGCGATTTCTCGAGGGTTTTTGAAGGAGAATCATTGGGTAACGAATTCTAACTCTATTTTGATCATAATACAATAATCTATTGTTGTTTTCCTCTTCTAATTAAGGAATTTGAGGGTAAAAACTTGGAAATGGGAGAAAAGGTTCCCCAATTGAAAATCCAAGATTTGAGTGAGACCTTGACGTTGGATTTTGATGATTTTTGTTCAAGTGTTCTCGTTAGTGAACGGGTGTTCATTATTTGTAAATTTTACCTGATTCCGAGGTATGGACCCGAGGGACTTTTTGGGGCAATTTTCCTAATTTCGCGTTTTAGCTTCGAATTGATTAGTTGAACTAGTTTCTTGTAGTTATATTTACATTATGCAATTTATTTGAATGAATTCGGGTCATTCGGAGTTGGATACTCGTTGCAAGAGCGTGATTTTAAGTTGATTTGAGCGGTTGATGTAAGTGGCTTGCCTAACCTTGTGTTGGGGACTTCCCCCTTAGGATATTTGATATTATTTGTTGTGTGGGTTTTGTGTACGTGAGGTGACGAGTACGTACACAGGCCATTATTTCAAAAATTCCATTTTTCCTTCCTAAAACATAAATCTTTCTTCTTCTATTAAATTGAACTAATATGTTAAATTATTTAACTTAGATTAGAAAAGCATGCTTACGTGTTTAATTGCTTATTGACTCTCTGTGCTCCATGTCTAATTAAATTCCTACTTTCCTTATTTGTGATTAGTATGAACTGTAGAAATTCGATGCCATATCTTGCATCACATATTTAAATTGGGACTACAGACGTATTCCAGGAGATCCCCCTTGTACTGCATATTTATTTTGGGACTACGGACGTATTCCGGGAGATCCCCCTGTATTGCATATTTACTTTGGGACTACGAACGTATTCCGGGAGATCCCCCTATACTGCATATTTACTTTGGGACTACGGACGTATTCCGGGAGATTCCCCTGCACTGTATAATCATTTGGAACTACGGGACGGTATCCGGGAGATTCCACCTTGAGTTTACCTTGTTCTGAGCCGAGAGCTCCCTTGACTGTTAAGTTTTCGAACGTTTTCTTTAACTGTTCACTGTAGAATTTACTTATCTCCTTTATTATTTTAAATTGATTATATTTACTCCAGTAGGGCCTTAACATGACCTCGTCACTACTTGACCGAGGTTAGACTTAGCACTTACTGGATACCAATGTGGTGTAAGGTACGAGCTATCAGCCTCGAGGATAGTATTTGTTGTTGATTCTAGGAGACTACAAGGTATTTCTACCGCGTCCGCAGAATCCTCAGAGTCCCCTTCTACTCCGTCGTTTAGAGTCTTTTTATGTACTTCCAGACTTGTTTAGAGCTACAGTAGTTATTAGAAGCTTGTGACTTTGTGACATTCGAGTCATTAGGAGAAGATTTTTGTATGAGCCGAGCGGCATTGTTTTGCTATTTAGATTATGCCCTTATTTTCCTTATTTCTTGTGTTTTTATTAAAGTTTTTCCTTAATATTAGGCTTACCTAGTCGTAGATACTAGGTGTCGTCACGATACCTTTCGGAGGGTAAATTGGGTCGTGACAAGAAGTGGAACCAAAAACGGTGATTGGCCATATCGTCCATCTTCACAACTAATCCTTTGCTTGTATGATGGCGAAGAGGAAATATCGTACCTCTGAGGAAGCTCGACGCGAATAGGTGCAACAAGTGGCAAATGGAAACCCTGCGGTTGGCCAGCTCCGCGTACTTTTTCAACATCAGGAAAAGCTTGTAAATGTAAGGGGAGAGCCGGGACGGTAGATGTTGTAATACCGGCAGAATTCCTCCGCCAGTGGGAGAAAAGGAAGAGAGTATCCCACTCGGGACTAGGGGTGGGCATAAAATCCGAAAAACCGAATTCCGAACCGAACCGAATTAATTCGATATTTTGGTTTTCGATATTTCGGTCTAATTCGGTACAGAAATTTTGGTATTTCGGTATTTCGGTTCGGTATACGGTATTGGATTTTTGATATTTCAGTATTTCNAATCCATTAAAGTCCTTGTTCCTTTTCATCTCCAAATCTCCTATGTAACAGGAATTTAAAAATAAAAAGGAAGTCTCGGAAAGGTCGATTTGGAAAGATTACCAAAATATTGGTTGCATAGTACCATATTTCTTTAGGAAATTATATTGTGCTTCTCTATCTTTGGAGTAAGAGTACGAGACACGATTATGCTTGTGTTACATGTAACATGAGAAAAGATTATTTTGCTTCAAACTTGCATCTCTATGTACTCTGTAGCAATTATATATTTTACAAATATATAATTAACAAAATAATGATTTTGTTTCGTACTTTTTGCCCTCTTTTTTTTACATATTTGTTATCTGCAATCTATTTTTGGTGTTGTCTTTATATCTTTTCAACCCGAAAAGCTACAGATTTGAATAGGCCAAAGCTTTATAACATAGATTTGGTTTAAACCGAAATCATACCGAACCAAAATAAGAAATACCGAACCGTACCGAAATATTTTGGTACGGTATTTGGTATACACAATTGATAAACCGAATACCGAAATACCGAACCGAAATTCTTAAATACCGAACCGAAGTACCGAATGCCCACCCCTACTCGGGACGGGTACGCGTAAAAGGTGCAGTACCCAGGGCGGTGTATATGGACTACGTCACTGCCAGCCGGGACCAAGTCAATATGGGTTGGGATTTTGCATTCAGCCCTAAGGTCGGCCAGGACGGCTGCATCCAGTTTAGATAGCATGGGTTCAGGTTCCTATGTAGCTGATTTCGAGAAATCCGACCTAGCTTTATCATTGCGAGGAAGATTTCCTCCACGGTAGGGAAGCTGCCGTCCTCGACAACAACAGCAGCATCATCTTCATGAGGAGGCATCCTCGATGATAATGTCGTTGGTTCAGGTATCACACCAAAAGCATGGGAAGCGTTAACCATCTTTGGTTGATTGTAAATGTTAAGGATACAAACTCGAAAAGAGGCAAAAACAACAAGGGTCGCTCAAACCAGAAAGCAAGGAGAATGGAGGCAATTAGGGCAAGAACACAAGAAGGAGAAGAAGAGAGAAAAGAGTGAAGTCTCATAAGTTAGAAAATGGAAAGGATAACTCAGAGGGCTCTCCACCCTTATTTATAGAGAACAAACACCCGAACCGAGAACACCAACCGTCAGGTGCACGGGAATCGAAATGATCGGGGTATGGGAAGCGATGCGGCACATCGGGAAGACGCATAATGATGACGTGTGCGGTTGTGACGTCACTCCAAGTTGACGTCACAATGAGTTGTGGTTCCTAAAACTCCACATCACAATCTCGTGCGGGATGCTTTCCACTTGATTCCCTCCATCTGAATTTCTTGATTACGACCGATAGAGTCCGCTCAGCGAGGTCGACCAGAAGACGACCTCGATAAGTGAAGGGGCTAACTGTATGGGTCAAAATCAAATTGAGGATTAAGACATGAAGAGAAGCATGTTATGAGCCTTTTGCAAACCCATACGAGTGGTGTGGTCGAGGTCAACCAACGAGCAAATGAACCGAGCAGCCTAGTTACCGTCACTACCGAGGTCGAGCAACGAAGTTAGGAATAACGGCTAGTTTTGTACTGGTACCTTCAGAAGGAATATTTTGTCGAATATTCTCTCTGATTGTACTTTAGGGTTCTTTGGCAATATCTCATATAAATAGAAGGAAAGATGAGAGAAAAGAGGCAGGCAATATTATATATGATAAGAACTCTTCAAAAAGATAAGCTCTCTAGATAAATACAAAGAACCACTATCTGAGGAGATTCAACCTTTTTTGCATTGTCTATTGTCATTTCCATCATATCCGAGAAAGTATACAATATTCTCTTGTATTTTTGTCATTCATCGTTGTCAGAGAAAGGAATCATTCACCTTATTCAATATTGGGTGAATATTCCTCATTATTTATATTTATTGTCATTTATTGTCATTTAATACTTGATGTTTCTCGCACATTATCACATTTTGGCACATTTATTACTAACGCTTCAATTCCACTCCATTATTATTCACGTTATTCACACAGTCAGTCCCAGACCTGAGGTTATTAGCTTTGGCTAGGATTAACTCTTTTCATTAACTGATTAATTAGTTTAACCAAAGATTATCATTTTCTGGTCAAATAGTTCTTTGATGTAGTTTGAAAGGAGAGGAATAAGAAAGAGAAAGAAAATGAAAGGAAGAAAATAATAAAAAATAAAATAAAATAAAGAGGGATGGGTTTCCGTATAGTGCAGGGGTAGTTTTGATCATTTCTACAAAAAAGAGGGGGGGAGAGGGGGGGGCAAGGGGAGTGGGGTATGAGGCGTATCCAGGATTTTAATAACATGGGTACACTAGATAAATGTTTGGTTCGATTATATAAAATTTTGTGGTGATAACAAGTTGACGAGCAAACTATATTAATATTTTTTTAAATCCAATAAAGATTCAAGGTTGAGCTATTGGACATTACAAGCAGTGACATAAATATTTCAGATAAGTAGAAAAACAAACTCCAAATAAGCATGTCTGGAAACTATACAATGAAATGTGCTTGGTACCCAATACAGGAAATGAAAAGCAACATAACCATTAATTAAGAGTGGGGGAAAAATGCTGAAACGAAAAAGCTACTGAGATTTGATAATTCCACTACAATAAGCAAAATGAAATGTTAAAGATTAACCTGGCTAAGGCACTGAAGGAACCATCATCCTTTGTTCAGAAGAAGAAGACGGTTTTTCTTGGCGAAGCTCCATAATAACAGCAGCCAATACCTCAGGGTTAAAAGTTAAAACCCAAATCGCAGAGAGCAATTAGAACAGAAAGAGTGTGACGACCGAGGCCTGTGTCCAAAATATTTGACATATGAAATACCAGTTCTAGAGAATCACGTGTTGTTCGTGCAGCCTCCAGATCCATTTTGAGAGTCTGTAAAGCCAAATCCTAAACATAAGAAGTTAAAAAACTACCTAGAACTTAAACTGAAATTTCAAATTAGAGTCCAAAATGGAATGGGGAAACCGAAAGTTTACTTCAACTATATTAATATTATATTCACAAAAAATATCATCCACTTTACAATTGTCCTCGACGAGTTTTCATACTTTGAAAACGGTCGATAATAGCATCATTACTTACAGTTTTAAATAACTTACGATCTATGTAGAAAACTAAACAATCATTTAGAAAATTATCATCCATCCTATTTCGTAGATCATTTTTTATGTACTTCATTGATGAGAATGCTCTTTCCACGCTTGCGGTAGCAACATGTATAAACAAATTCAACTTCACAAGCAAATAAATAAGTGGTCAAGTAAGATCCAATTTTGTCTCTATCATCACTCTAGCAAAATTCTTAATCCCCTTCGGGTTAAGAAATCTGCTATCACACTTTTGAGCATAGACGATGAAACTATCAAGTTGGAAATCGAGTTCTCGAAGCTTGTTAACACCAAATTCACTTGGATAATACTCTGCCAACTTCATTATCCTGTCCTTATCAAAATTAGCAAATAATCAACCGGACTTAAACTGGCCATACCAAGTAGTAAATCAGTAGTCACAACATCAAAACGATCATTAAGCTCTTGAAATTACAAATCAATAACAGTATAAAACACTTCCACACGAAAGTGATGTAAATATGAAACTTCGGACCTCTTACGCTTCGACTTTCCTAGAGTATAGTATTCATCCATTTTGGGAACTAGAATATCATGTTTACTACAAAATGAGCACACCTCATCCAACAAGAGTTTCATTCAGTTTCTCTCATCATTTGCAATCTTTTCTTTGCAAGGTCAAGCATTCCCATAGCATTAACAATATCTTGATATTTCTTTTGTAAAGCTTTGTTCAATTCATTTGTAAATGACAACACCTTAAACATCAAGTGCAACATAAAAATAAATCCAAATTCTTGAATCTGGTTCAAAAGATTTCCCGCTACAAATCTATCAAGATGATATAGAGAGTCACGCTTCATATCTTTAAGCACATTAACAATTGAAGGAAATAAAACCATCAAATTGTCCAAAGTTTTAAAATGAGACCTCCAACGAGTATCATCCAGTCGTTGGAGGCCATGTTCTTGATTCAAACCTTTCCCCTTATAGACTTCTCCAAATTTAAGCAACTCTTTCAACTTATCTGCTTGATGTTGTCGAAGTGACTCCATGCGCTTAAATGAAGGTCCAATAGTATTCAAAACATTAGTAACAACATAAAAGAAATTATCCACATCTGAATGCTTTTTAGAAAGAGCTACAAGTTCTAGTTGCAATTGATGAGCAAAACAGTGAATACAATATGCAGAGGGAGTATCTTGCAAAACTAAAGACTTGAGACCACTTATTTTTCCTTGCATATTACTAGCTCCATCATAGCCCTCTCCACATATCTTGGATCTACTTAATGAATGATCCAAAAGCAAAGAATAAATTTCTTTTTGTAATGATGAGAAAGAAGTATCACCCACCAGGACAACCATTGAGAATATGGTCCCCTAAACTAAGTGGGACTAAATTAACGCATTTTACTCCCAATCTTAGAGGCATGACCAATCGTTTGACAAGGCTCTTTGTTTATATAATATCTCCTCACTTCATCTCGAATATTAGGACCATAATCCGAAATTGGCATTCTTTCTTTGGGATCCGGTTCAAAAGATTTCAAATCAAGCACTTTATCCACATTTGAAAGTAGAGAAGGATTTGTCTTCCTTTGAACTTCCGGAGCGATTTGTGAACTCTTGGATGGCCAACTAGCACTAGAACTTGGTTCACCATTTTTCGGCTTGGTGAGAAATTTATCCATTTTAATCTTATGAATCGTACTAAATATTCACACTTCTATTTAACCCATCTTAATTCAAATAAATTGTTAAATTCAAATCAATCATCTCATTCAACAGGTGAAGAAATTATGGCATAAAAATTAGACATTTGTAGTCCTGTACATGTATATTTGAACTTATACACTTTAATCGTGTTTGGATTGGAGCAAGTTCTTCAATAACTATTAACTACATTGCTTGGTTTGAAAACTAAATTTGTTTTGAATAAATTTAAACGAAGAACTGTTATCATAGATATACAAAATAGTGCATGTAGTTCCTCATTCAAATTAATATGACAGATTTATGCTTATTTGATTTGGAGATATTTTAAACTTAAGTTATTGTCCCACAAAATTCCTTCACATAAAAAAATTTTCCCCATGGATTTCAATCTTTGACTCAGCCAAATTCTATAAACTATCAAAATTCAAGACCTTAAAGCCCTAGCTCTCCCAAATTCTCACTAGAAATAGCATCCAACAACTTCTCATTTCAGAAATAAACAATCAGAATCACCATCAAGGCATCAATAAGACAAAATCTCGGCAAGAGATTCAAACAGTAAGCACTGAGCAGAATAGGAAAAGAGAGAGCGGGGAATAACAAGAGGAGAAGAAAGTTGTTATCGCCTCTGTGTTAAAACTAGAAAATCAGAATAACTGCTAGAAGAAACAGAAAAATATATAAACGATAAGAAATATTTCGAGTCCACAATTTTCTTGTGTGTCCTTAAGGAATTTTAACCCCCTCACGAGTTACCAAGGTAATGGATTAAATCCTCCCAGGATGAAACGGAATAACCTTCCTACAACAGTGGCAATACAAACTGGAGGATACCAACAAACTCAAAGAACGGAGCAAACTCACACTTACGAATTTGAGAGAGAGAGAGAGACAGCGAAGTAGAGTGCAGTATTCAGAATGAAATTCTCGATTTTTTTCAGTGAGTGGAAAAAGAAGCCATGCCTCAGAATTTATAGGCAATTATTAGAAGAGATGTGATGTTTGTTCAGGAAAAAGTGTCTGTTCAGGAAGGAAAACAACGTTCAGCAAAAGCAGCNAGTTAATTCCGTTAATGAACTAACTGATATTTAATTTAATTATTAAATAATTAATTAAATAAACTTTGTCCAAAAAATAATCTTATCAATCATTTGACAAATCCGAAGCCGAAGCCGAGCAAGTGACGACGACGGCGCGAGGATACATCCTCTTCAACTCCTTTTAAGAGCTCTAAGAAGTGATCCTATATTTATACACACAAGTGTAGTTGTCTTTCACCAATGTGGTNCATCTGGATAAGTAGGTTTCCCTTTGAACTTTCCGTAGTGAACATATGTCGGATATACTCGGTCAATCGGTAGATTTGATATCTTTGAACCGACGAACTTTAGTGTATACCTAGATAACCATATGTCACACAACCAACCCTTAATCGCCTTTTGGTTCTCATTGTTGTGTTCGTTTCAGCCATGAACACCACCTGGTTTTATAAG